>QANY01002203.1:60481-135481 GCA_003255025.1 Datisca glomerata
CAAAATACAAAGCATGTATATTTCATGTATTAGACCGGATAAAATATGATATCTATATTTTTTGTTGACACTTGTTTAAATTAGTTATCATCCATGATCATTCTCTTACTATTTTATTAACATTGAGGAAAGAAATGAAAATGGTAATTAATAGACTATATAATAAAAAATAATATGTTCATGCTAATTATGTATGAAATTAAGCATTTTGTTTCATAAATTAATTTCTTTACACATAACAAAATTTATTATTAATTATTTATTAAATAAATATATATATATATACACACACATATAAAAATGAAATTTTAGAAAGAATGTGACATCAACTTCTGTTACTTAACAGAGTGTGACTTCACCATCTATCATCTTTTTTTTTCTTTTTTTTTCTGTATTTTAATTTTATTGAGTTTTTTGTTTTTTTGTTCGCATTTTATTTTATTTTATTTTATTTTCTTTGTGTTTGGTTATTTTTCTATTTTTTTGTAGATACTGTTGGTTTGTTTTAATTTATTTGTATATATCTTTTTAATTATTTCACGTATTGTTTCATTATTTTCAATTTACATATTCTTTTTTAAATTTATCATACATATTTTTCATCTCTAACATTCATTTCCATTATTCTTTCTTTTTCTTTATAATTATTATCTCTTCTTATTTATTTATGTATTATTGTCATGTGTCATGGTTGTATGTGATTATTATTTCATTCTTTTATCATCAAAATTGACGCTCGTAAATTAAAGCCATAACAATTTGATTTAAAATTTATTAATTTTTTTATAAAGTTTTCACTAAAAAAAATCCGATGACAGACTTCAAAATTTTCGGGATACAAATTTCATGAACTACCGAGGTGATGAGTTATTTTTAGGATACTGAGAGTAACTCCAATAACGCTTTGATATAAGAAAATAAAAAAAAAATTAATCGTCTTCGTACTACCCATTAAAAGTCATTTATTTGCTAATTTTTATGATGCAAAATGTATCAAATGGAACATTCAAAATTGAATTTCTATAACATTATTTTAAAAGATAATTTGGATAGTATTTGATTAAATTTGATAACCATTTCCCATAATAGGTGTTGTGGGGTGCTAATACCTTCCCCACACACAAATGACTCTCGAACCAACTTTAAATTTTAGCAGACCAAAATATTTGATTTTAAAATTGGGTGACCAATCACGCCATAAAATGATTAGTGGCGACTCCGAATTTTTTTTTTTCAAAAATAATTTTTCAATCGCCGCTCCATGTCGCGCACGTTGCGACAATGGCTGAAAACTCAAACGTGAGGTCATACTAGAGCTTGATCCAATCATGAGTGATGAGGATAAGACCCACTCAGCTTCCAGCAGCGTTGCTAGATCTGTTGAAGTAAAGTTCCCATAGCGTTTCTTCATCTTGGATCGAGTTTGGGGCTAACTCCACCAAGAAATCAGCGACGACTTGACCTTTGATTGCAGTCCTTGGTTCAAACTTTATTTCAAACTCTGATAACTTAATAGCCCACTTGGCTATCCTTCCAGACACTTCAGGTTTCATCAACACCTACTTCAACGGATACTCGGTCCTGATGGTGATTGGGTGTGCCTGAAAATAGGGTCTCAGTCTTCGGGCAGAGGTAACAAGCGCATAAGCTAATTTTTCCAAGTCTAGGTATCGTGACTTAGTGTCGGTGAGAGCTTTGTTGCTGTAATACACATGGCTCTAAATTTTCCCTTCTTCCTTGACTAGGACTGAGCTAACTGCTGCCGAAGTGGAAGCCAGGTACATGAAGAGAACCTACCCTAGGACAGGCTTGCTCAATAAGGGTGGCTTCCCTAAATACTCATTCAGCTGCTCAAAGGCCTTATTGCATTCATCTATCCATTGAAAATCCTTTTCCCTTTTTAGTGCTTGAAAAAGGGAAGGCACTTGTGTGTAGCTCGGGACATGAACCGATTCAGGGCAGCTACTCGTCCATTTAACCGCTACACTTCCTTTAGGTTTTGGGGTGGTTGCATCTCCATAAGGGCTTGGATATTATCCATGTTTGCTTCAATCTCCCTTTGGTTTATTATGAACCCAAGAAACTTCCTTGATCCTACTCTGAAGACATACATATTTGCTTTGCGAACGTCTTTTTGACAAGGCTGATATGTGGCCACAACGTTCTTTAACCCAATAGGCATGGCTCTATAATAATACAAACCCTTTTTGGTGGTGAATGCAATCTTTTCTTCATCCAACGGATACATTCTTATCTGATTGTAGCCCGAGTACGCATCCATGAAACATAAAACCTCATACCCTAATGTGGCATCCACTAGCTGGTCTATCCTTGAAAGTGGGAAGCTATCATTGGAGCAGGCTTTGTTAGGGTCGGTGAAGTCACACGCATTCTCCAGTTCGCATTAGGTTTCTTTAGCGTCACTGCATTTTCTATCCACTGGGGGTAGTGGACCTCTTTGATGAGTTGGGCCTCCAAGAGCTTGTCCATTTCTTTGTTCATGGCCTTGGTCCTTGCTTTGTCAAACTGTTGCCTCTTTTTCCTGACTGATTTAGCCTTGGGGTTCACGCGTAGTCTGTGTACTATGACCTTTGGGTCTATCCCTAGCATGTCGTCATGTATCCAGGCGAAGACATCCATTTTAGATCGGAAGAATGTAGTTAGCCCAGCTTCTTATTACTAGTGAGGTTACTCCGTGAAGGTAATGATAGGTTATAGGGGCTGCATTGAAATAGGCATCAGGTTCCCTCCTTGCTTGCATGGCTAAGTTCCTCTGACTCTGGTTCGAGTTACATTTTGCAGTCCTCCCCATATGGTTCTTACTTCCCTAGTGGTTATTTCTGGGGGTCTTGTTTCTTTGTCAGCCCTCCGCGGCGATGGTGGGTTGTGTTCCCGTCGTCTGGTAGCCATATACTCCTTGAGATACCCTCTCCAGAACAAGTTTTCGAGTTCCTGTTTGAGGTCATGACATTTAGTTGTGTGATGCCCGTTGTCTCTGTGAAACAAGCAATATCTATTATTGTTTCAGTGCTCTGGTTTTCCTTTCAAATTTTTTGGCCATTTCACCAACTCCTTATCTCCGATTTATATGAGTATCTGCTCCCAAGGTACTGTTAATGGAGTTAGGTTAACAAATCAGTCTACACGTAAAGACTTTGGCTTGCGTAGTTCAAGCGGTCTTATTTCCTCACGGGGTCTTTTCTTCCCTCGCCACTGGTCAGGTTCCTTATTTTCTTCCCTTGGTTTGTCATTGATTCAATCCCCATCTCGCGAGCTTAGGAGCTTAGCTGCGCTCATGTACTTCTGGGCGCGGGTAAGGAGCTCATAGAAACTTGTGATGTCTTCTTTGCAAAGGACCATAATAACCTCTTGTCATTTAGCTCGGCCATCAAGGGCTATGTCATCATTGTATCCTTCCACTTTCAGGGCCTCCGCATTAAAGCTAACAACATAGTCGTATAGGTTCTCATCTCTATTCTTCTTGATGGTGAGGAGATGAGTGGCAGGCTTCCTCTGGTCTCTACCTCCTAGAAATTGATGGATGAACATCTTACTAAGTTCACCAAATGATGAGATAGAGTCTGGCTTTAGCTGTTAATACCAAGAGCGGGCTGAGGATGTTAGTGTAAGAGGTAACAATTTACTAATAATAACCCATGGGGTACCTTGGAGCTCCATCCAAGTCTTGAAAGTCTCCAAGTGTTCAGTAGGGTCCCTAGTGCCATCGTAGGGCGTGATGGACAACATCTTAAACCATGGGGGCATCACAGCACGCATATTTGCTCTTGGAGCTGTTTTATCTCCGCCCCTAGCCCCATATCGCTTTCCACTATGTCTTTGACTTCAGTCTGCGCCTTCCTCTTATCATTGAGCATCATGTGTAGATCCTCGGGGTTATTAAGATGCGCACCCCGGGGTCGTTTAACACTAGTCCCAGCGTTCTGGTCTTGTTGTTCCACCTCCTCTTCTACATCCTCCTCTGGATTGGGGGTCCCAACATGAGGGGCTCGACGGTGATGGGTAAGGGCTAAGGTAAGGGCTTGGACCTGCCTCCACAATTTGGCAATTTACTCTCATTGGGTTGAGGGGTTTCTTCAGGTGTTGACCCTTTGATTTGGTTGGGGTATTGGGGCTGGCACTTCATCATAAATTAGGGGATCCACGGAATGCACAGAAGGGGCGGGCCCTCGGTTAGATCTTGTTGTCCGGTTGGATCTTTGACTCATTCTCTTAACTCTTCAATTGGAAATTACAAGGTAAAGTATGCTTACCTTTTTATACCCACAGACGATGTCAATTATTGACGGATAAATCTCGGGGATGAGATCAAACCAATAATGTTTATGCTCCACTTCTTTTTTTTCACCTACATAGAGAGAAGGTAAAGTAGGAGACCAAGGAAGAAGGGGTGGTCTTCTTTTTACCCATTCGAAGATTAAGTCAGTAACTGATGAAGAAAAGCAAAGTAGGAAAATGGTTGGAAGTTGTTGCGTACTTTTAAAAGTGCATGTACTAGGGTATTTATAGTGGAAAGCAGGCTTTGAGGCTGGATTGGTCTCCGTACAATAGCAGGCCTCTCCTCCAATTGAGTGTCTCCTCAGACCAACCCTCGACTTCAGGCTTCTCTAATTGGCTTGGTAGGGTACGAGGTATCAGGTGATGACCTCGGGTACCAGGACAGCTTGTCCTTGTATCTCACAATTTACTTCCCCGGCCTCTATTGGATTGGCCGTAATAAATGTTTGTGATGTCACCCTATTAAGCGCAGGTTGACTAACTAATTTGGTTGTGGGCTTCATGCTTTGTCTCATACCCCATCCCTGATTGATCTAGGTATATTAAATGTATATGATGACACCCTACAAGCATCTACCTCGGTCCAGGTGCCCTATTTGGACTGAGACGGGAGATTTCCTGCCCGTGAGTCGCTCTTCAAGAAAGAATCTCTCTCTGTTGTGACTTAGTCAAATACAAGTTGATTTACACGAACACCATCTATGACCCTCGAGGGTCCTGAAATGTTTGGCCTGGGGCTGATCTCCGAGGTGGCCTCAAGACCCTCTACGAAGAACTACGCCTAGGCCTCAGGCTTCCCTAGGGTGGCCTCGGGGGGGGGGCCCCCAGGCGCTGGCCTCATTCTCCCCTCGAGGTGGTCGGCCTCGAGATGCCCCCAAGGGGTGGCCTCGGGACTACTTGAGGGGTTTCGGCCTTGGGATCAGGGGACTCGCGGCATCCCGCTCTTGAGATTATTTTAATCTGTTCTAGGATCTTAAAAAATATAACTTGAGAACCTAGAAAGTCTCAGATAACTTCTAACATGTCCTTAAATATGTTTTTCAGGTATCCAAAAAATGGGTATAACAAAATTCATATTAGTAATCTATCAAAATAATCAAATTTGAGGCGTTTCAAAATATACACAGTGAGAGAGAGGGTTTGTAGTATTTCGGGATAAAAATGTGAATTTATAAAACAAGTAGATCAGAAAAGGAAAAGGAAATGAAAAGTTCAAACTGGGATATATTTACAAAGCCAAGTAAATTTCAAATATATCCATGGGGTCACAATTTTTATTTTAGTGGGATCATTAATAAAAAAAGGTTCAAAAATTGAAATATTACTATGTTAAAATTAAAAAAAACATAAAAAATAAGTGGGGTCACGTGACCCCATTTACTCTACGGTGGCTCCGCCCTTAGATGATTGTCCATGTCCATAAATGATATGTCAAGAAAAGAAATAGTTATATGTGATAATTAAGGGACATTGTTCATGGATTAAGGCAGGAATCTCAGAGAAAGTGGAAAATAAAGCTAAATATAGTAGGACAATTCTTTTATTCTCATTTCTTCTTTTATTTAGAAAAGGTAAAGCTAATAGAAAAGATTGAGGAAACAACAAATGGGTCATGTGAGAATAATAGCGAAAGCTAACTAATAAAGACAAAATTAATAAGAGTTATATCATAATACTCTTTAATTTGGACTCAAAATCAATTTGTATTCTTAAGCTTTAATATTTACTCTATTAGTACTTAAACTAGCACCGTCAATTAAAAATCCTCATCTATCCAAAATGATGTGATAACGATGTCTTTTATCCTAAAAATATGCATGTTTTTTTAAGGAAAGTAAATTGATTTTGTGGTAAAGTTTAGAGGAAATTTGGATATGTACCTAAATATAAATGTAAAATATTGATTCCAAATTTTGTTATACACACACATATTTCACACGTACTATAGAATTTATTTTTATTATGATTTCTTTGAAAGTAAAGATATTTTTTCATCAGTTTTAATTTCAATTCATTCACATTTGATGCTAATTAAAAAACATTTATACATACTGAGCTATAGGTTCGTTTTATACCATCAGGACATCACCTCAATGTTTAATAAACCAAATACCATTTTAGTAGAAGAATTTATTATTACACTATAATGCATATATACAATTTCAAGAGTATTAATTATATATATACTATAGAGTTGAGACTATAAAATTCAGTTGTAGAAAATGAGTTTAATTATTTCATTTACAAATGCAATACACGCTTTCCAGGTCTATCATATTATATATTTATTTTACACTACCAAAAAGCTATCCGTGTTTTCCAAATTTAGTTTAAACATTCTTTATGAGCTATCCCAAGCTGAATCCATATCCAACGTATATTTTCCATATCTAATATCATAAGGGGTGTTTAAAAGAAAAAAATGATCGACCAAATAGTTTTTAATTTAAAATATGTAATACTCGATTAATCTTTCATTTTATTTAATTATTAAATAGTAATCAATAATATATTTGATTATATTCTACATTAACATTTTCATGACCTAAGATAAATTTATTGTTTCAATAATTTTATCTCTAATAATACATAATCAAACAATGAATCTAAATTTATTATTATCTGTGAATTATTAATTAATCTAAAGAAGATGAAATACTTAAATTGAGATATTATGTTAAGAAAAATTCAGATAGTTCGAAGTTTTGTAAAACATTTTCATTTGCTCCATTCGTCCCTTTTGTTTTCTTTTTGTCCATGATGAGTTATATATTAAATTGCCATTTCGTTGCTTCTTGCAAAGAGAGGTTCCGGGGTGTTCTAAATACTACAAAGTTCTAATTTGATATTTTATTTGAAATTTATATAAATTCTTTCCTCATCTTATTTTTCTTTAACATTATTTGGCTTACTATTTTAATATCCTCCTAAATTTTGATCTAAAATCAATTTACCCCTAGAAAGTGTATTTTTAGATAAAATAGAATTGTAATAGCACCCTTATCAAGGAAATTTGGACGGAGGGATTTTTTCATTGACGGAGAACATTTAGCCATCAACAGGAAAGTGATTGAAATTTAGAGAAATAAATTGATTTTTGATCAAAGTTCAAGGTGATCTAAATAATATATTAAACGTATTACCTATGGATTATTTTTTTTCCCAATTTTTGGTAGCCTAGAATTAGAAGGACGCACTGGAAGACCATAAATAAAGGATCCCTCTAAAAATATTGATAATTAAGTACTAGCAAAACAAAAAAAAATTATGTAACACTATAATATTCAAAAGTATTATAATATGTTAATTGATGTGATGACACAAGTTCATTCGTACATTAACTTTATTCTTTAAAGCTTATTTTTTTTTTATATATTCATTTATCATATATTTAATATGGGTGACTAAATATACTTCTAACTCATAATGATATATAACATTTAAAAAAATCACTATACCTAAGACGAGGGATATAGTGATTTTTCTGTCTTAGAGGTAAGTTGCAAATATCCCTCATCTTAGGGTATAGTGATTTTTCTCAGTAATTACACACTTTTTTATTCCTTTTTGCAACTAACTTAACTATTAGATAAATACAATAGTTTTGAAGTATCTCAACAATCAACCTAAACTAATACTCTTCTTCTTTTTGTCATTATAAAATAAAAAATTTTCAGAGATCGAATCCTGAGTCACATAAAAGTAATTACTCATTACGAGCATCTGGGCTACTATCCTAGTATGCAAAATAGTCTTCCAAAAAGATCTTTTATATAATATTAATAAAAAAAATATGCATTTCACACCTGTTGAAGAATTTTAAAATTATTAAATAAATTTTAAATTTATTAGTAACGTTAAAATAAATATAATAACTTTCAAAGTGTTGTAAATCTATAACAAAAAAAGTAATAATAGTATTTTTCTCATATTTATAATTAAACTATTATAAATAAAATAAAATTTGAATATGTCGTGCATCATTTGGAGATGATATATTTATAATAAAACTCTTATAAATTGAAGAAAACTTGAATAAACTATGAATCATCTCAAGATGGTAAATTATCTACAATAATTTTTAAATTAAAGAATGCATGATCTTAACAAATTTATATCATAAGATAAGATGAAAGAAACTAAAAAAATTAGTTAAGAAAAGTAAATTAAACATGACAAACTATTTTACTATAGATAATGGACATAAAAAATTATTACATTTACTATAAAACTAAGAAATCTAACTACCTTTTTTTACAAATAGACAATAATTTATTGTAATTGGCTGAAACAATGTTTATGATATAAATATATCTAAAATCATACATATGATACTTCACATTTATAGTAACATAATAATATAAAATACTAAATTTTGTAAAGTATTAGTAAAAGTATAATTAATTAATAGAATTATAAATGAATTAAATAAAAAATTTAATTTTATACAATATTTAATGAGACTTAAAGGGTAAAATGGAAAATAAAAAAAATTTCACCCTTGAGCCCTTTTAACATAGTAGAGATATTGAAGCTTTAAATTTATGATTTCAAATTGAAAATGGAGATATTATTTTTTACATCTTGAGAAATCTTAAATCCGACTTGATGTAACTGGCATGAGGTGATAATTTTAGGAGTTCATGACAAACTCATTTGACATGCATTAATTGAATGTTTTTTTAGCTTTAAACGCTTCAAAACTATGAACTTCAGAATTAAAGGTTTGATCGCAAAAATTTCAAAAAGAATACTAAATCATCCTCAAATTACAAAAGGAGTACGTACAAAAAAAATACGGAAAATTCATGAAAGAATGATTCCCTGTAAAATTATGGACAATTATATAGCACAAGAAAGAACCAAAAACGAAAAAGAAGGCTACTTTTAAAGTTCAAAAAAGAACAAAAGACAGCAATATTTAATTATTGGTAAGCCAAAAAATCAAAGGAAAGCAAGCATGGGAGAGCCATGAAAAAGGGATCAATTGCTTATTTGTCTCCCAAGCTCATAACATATTCATATGTTTGCACATTATTGTCCATTCAAATCCTTCACTGTTGCTTTCACTCTCCAATATAACCATTATAACTGGTAAACCCAATAAATTCAAATAATTAAGTTCACTTAAAAGTAAATCCAATAATTTTTGTAAACTCAAGGTTAGTAGTAATTAGAGGAGATGAGTCCGGAAAAACTAAAAGGCTTTAGTGGTAATTTAGTTTGAATATGAGTGTCAATGTGCCAGACACATTAATCGAAAGAAAAATAATGGTACAAAGTGAAGGGTGGTATATAAATTATTTAAATGGTTAAATAAAAGAACCCTTAGTTTGATAACTTATGATCTTCAATTAATGTCAATTAACAAATTTAGTCTAGTTCTCATCAGTACTTACAAGAGCAATGTTACATGGCACAAAATTATGCTTAATATTGCGGTGATGTGATAATATAAATGGTAACCTGGTAATTAGAGTATATTAGGCATAAACCTCTAAAAATTAATAGTTTTGGGTCCTTCAAATTCTATTAATTTAGTTAACTTACTAAGACACGGTATTACTAATTAAGACAAGATATTACTTTTTTAAATATTGTACATTATTTAATGATAATTATGAATGTCATGAGAAATAATCAAGATGATGAAGTTGAAGATGATAATTCAACTATGGAGCCCGTTTCATGAAAAGAAGCTTCAAAAGGATGACGACATTGAATAATTTTTATGGCAGTATCAGAAAACCACACCATAACTTCTTGTGATCATATCAAGAAAAATTAAGATGCAAGGTGACATTAATTTTAAGAAACAACAAACAATCATTGAGCCATATTTTTAAAATGTATCATGGTCGTATCTACAACATTATGTATAAAAAAATTATTAATTTATATATTATGTGTGACATATATGATTTTTATAATGTATTATCTTATAAATTTATGTTATCCCAAGTAGGGACTGACCATAAAATATATTTGACCAAGATTATTAGTTTATCGGGTATCAAATTATCAAGTTTCTCCTGTAGTTGATTAAACTCACACACGACACTTCCTAGAAAATAGTTAAGAATATAATTTGAATTATGATTGTTGAACTTTAGATATGAATCGTAGGATTTTACGATTTTATGATCATATCTAACACCTACTAGATATGAATCGTAAGGTCTTATGATTTTATGATCATATCTAACACCTACGATCCTTCATAAGTAAAATCTTAATTTGATAAGACCTTAGGATTCTACTATATTTTGAGTAAAATTGATAGAATCTTAGAATTCTATTATGATTCTACGATCCCATGAATCATAATTTTATAAGATATATGTATAAAAAAATATAATTTCCATTTTATCTGTTCAAATTTTTAGTTTTTAAAATTTTGTTCTTTACAACTAGTAATTAAATAGTGAAACTTACAGTTCATTCCTTTACTACATTCTTAATATATAGTTTAATACATGATATTTTTTACAATGTTATTAGTATACAGTCAAATTTTACGATCTACAATTCCATGATATAGTCCGATTAGTGTGTTTCGCAATCCTAAGTATGTAGGGTCTCTATTATAAGAACTTTGTTCAGAGTAACTCTATCATAGAACTTCCCTCGGTAGAAATTCCTTTTTTTTTTCTTTTTACAGACTGTTTTCAATTTACAACTGATCACATGATTTCTCATGGAACAAGATCATAGACAGCTACATCCATGTGTACTTAAAAAGATTCAGTAACTAAGAAAATAAAAAAGATGAAAATGAAAAGATGAAAAAAAAAAAAATCATTTCTTTTTCTTCTTAATCTTGCCATTGCAGAAAAGAGAACCAATCCCAAAAAAACTCACAGTAACTTTAGAAATATATGGAGGTGGGAGATTCAAAACTGGGCTAATTCGAACTCCATTACCCTGAGATCCAAAGCTCTTCCTCTGCGATGAAGATGAACTATAACTATAATTATAATTAGAACTCTGATATGAACTTGGGCATGAAGATGACGATCTGTTACTTGAAATTGAAGCTTGTTTCTGCAAATTCGGCTTCTGGGTTTCCTTTGAATTTAGTGATGAACCGGTTGAATTGCTTCTGGACAGAAACTGTAACGAACGAATTAAGCTTCTGCTTCTCCCACTCTCACAATTTAAACTACTGCTTCTTTTAAACTGCCAAAACGATTTCCCTGTTGGCTTTTCTTCTGAATCAGAATTCGTTAATAAAAACTCCTTTAAGCGTTTTTTCTCAGAAACGCTTCTTCTTTCTGAGGCAGAATCCGGTACAGGGACAGGCTTATCAGTCTGGCTTTTTTGTTTAGTGGGGGTGGGTTTTTTCCTTGGCTTGATTTCAACTGGGAGAATTCGGCCATTAGAGAAAAGCTCATCAGCTGAGGAGATTTCTTGGGTCAAGAAACTGTTAATACAGAAATCAAAATTGGAGCTTGTTTCAAGAAGAACTGAATCCAGTCGATCAGGATGGGGATCTTCATCTGTTTGATTTAAATCATAAGAAAATGAGATTCTTGGACTGATACATGAAATGGGAATCTCTGAACAAACATCAATCGCCATTGCTGAGCCAAAAAGTCGAGAAATCCAAATGGATTTTAGCAATCTAAGATGGGATATGAAAGAAAAGAGGAAAAGAGACGATTTTGATTTTCCATTGTGAATGAGCAGGGGAGAGATTTTAGCAGTAGCAGATTGAAGCTAAGTCTGTCAATTTAAGCTAAGATTTGTTTTGAAGAGATAAAGAAGGATAAAGAGAAGGAAATTTGTTGAATTTAAGCACCGAAAGGCTACAAAAGCATCCTATTTAGAGGGTTTCCAATGAAACTTTGTTACCTTTAGGAATGAGAATCAAAGAGTGTGATAGTGATAGTGAATAGTGATAGTCATAGTGAGTGAGAAAGTCTGGTCCTTATTTTGTGTATTTTTTTTTCAAAGAGCTTATTTTGCGTATTTACAAATAACTAAAATGCGTTATTTTGTCAAAAAAGATTTCATTAAAGACAGTTTGTTTCTGATTTTTCATGTGATAAAATTTGTGGTAAATTTATTTTTCAGTATTATTTCATGTTTGTTATAATTCATTTGTCATAATAAAATTATTTAGTCTGATTAAATAATAACATCATATTACTTTCCCTACCATTTTCACACAAAAATTCATTTTACCAAATAATTTTCTCATCTTACAACATATCTACACATTTTTCAAAATAACTTTTACTTTCCCAAATTCTCATAAAAATACTATTATTTGTTTCAATTATTCCTACTTGATTTTGATATTTTATTTTCTTCAAAATCAAAACCTCACAAAAGTGTCGTAAAATATCATGATCCTAGTAGAACCAAAACGGTCCTGATACCGATTTTTGAGATTTTTTTCGTCCCTTCTGACTCGTCCATCAACTCGTCTCGGGGTTATCTCGTGAGATTAAGATATGCACATTAATTGGGATGAATGATATAAAATATTAAGTTTGAATTAATGATAGATAAATTCTTCATATATACAAAATATAAAATTTAAATGATTAAAATATTTTTTTGAAATTAAAATTAGTTTCTTCCCTAAAATAAATATTTTTCATAAACTATCAATATTTAAAAAATACTAAATTTATAAAAGAGAATATAACTGAATTGTTTATCACGTCTCAATTTTTGTGTGGAGGACCGAATTCGTGAGACGAAACCACGAATGTGGTGTGTCCTTCAATCATTTATATTCAGTTTTGAATTCTATTTAACCAAAATATAAAAAAAATGATATCATTGCTCTGTTTTGTTCATGTGGCAGAACTAAAATATTTTACCCGTTCCTACCGGAGCGGAAGAAAATTGATAACCATTGTATACATATATACTGAAGAAACGTATATGTAACGGAAAAACTGTTATGTATTATTAAATATTTTAATGTGCTAATATAAATGATGATTATTTATATCGGATTTATTTTTATATATAAAAGAGGAAAATTATATGATAATTAATTTATGATATTAGAGAAAATTTAATCAAAGTGACATGAATTATTACGATTTTTTAGTAGTTGTTAATAAAGAATCTGTATACAATTTTACTATGCAATTTTGAATAATTTGTCATTGAATTTATCTGTACGGTATAAGTAAAAAAATTATTTTATTTTTTGGTGTAATAAGAGAAAAAAAGTTGATTTAATTTTATTGATGGGTTAATAAAATAGTTAATTAATTAATATGTAAAATGATGTATATATAAATAAGACATAATGTGTATTAGAATCTATAAATAATCATTGATAGTAAATTCAAAGTTGATAAAAGTAAATTATAAATAATAAATAATTTTATTACTTTAATATAATTTATATAACTTTCCTAACAACTTTATCAAATTTTTCCACACTGCTTTACTCAATTATCCTACATACCAAACAAGGAAATCAAACTTTCCAATAGCTTCTTTTACTTAAGCATGCGTTACCAAACATGGTAATCTTAATATCTTGTCATATAACTTTACCACTTAAATTTTTCCAGCAACTTAACTTTGCCAGCATTCTTAATCAACCACTACCAAACGGCCTCTAAGAGACAAAGATCCAAGCTTAAGGGAGTATTCTAACAATGCCATTTTCCTTAGAGATCAAACTAGCAAAAATAGAGGATAAGTATGAGCTATTACAATCATCCTAAATCTGATCTAAGCCATTTTAGCAATAGCATCAATGGTGAAATTTAGCTTCCTATTAATCCATAAAACAGAACAATTACCAGCCTCGACTAGAATCTTCTTAACCTTTAAGACAGAATTGAACAGTTTCCAATCAAGACAATGCGAGACAGTAAGCCATTTCACCACCTTTTGAGCATCAGACTCAATAACCACCTTAGGCCACAAGCCATCCTCAAGGCTTCCTCAATAGCCTTTAATTCACCAACTTTAACGGAAAAGCCAGAAAAAGATTTGGCATATAGCAGTAAACTGTCACCTCGACTCTAGCAATGACACCCATGCCACATCTGTTTTTGCTAGCATCATAAGTGGTATCACAGTTAATTTTTATAACACCAACTTCAGGAGGCTTCCAATGCACATAAGATATAACAAAAATGATTTTGAGTATTGAGATGACATAATTGGGAATGATTGATATTAGCAGAAATGAACTCATAACATGTTTTCAAAGCCAAAGAGGAAGTTCTCACAAGACCAACCTTCTTATTGTCAAATATAAACAAGTTCCTTGATTTCCAGATAGACCAGCATAAAAAGTAGAAGGGAGAACCACAATTTTTATCTCCATCAGGGTGAGTGATAAGATTTGAAATTCTGTTCTGAGCCCAAATACCAAAATTAGAGTCAGAAATTTGGTAAGCTCTGAGTTGAAGAGAGGAACTACACCAAGTAAGACTGCTCCATTTATAAGTAACTAAAGCATGAAGGATAGATTCTTCCTCTTCTTCACATATAGGGCATAAAAGGGTTCTGAATAATTCTTCTTCTAGTTAGCACTTGTTTAAGAGGGAGAAACTTTAGATAGCTTTCCAAAAGAACATTTTAATCTTTTGAGGAATGGAGAATCTCCATAAAGATTTCCAAAAATTATCTGTAACAACAATGGCTGAGGAAGAACCAATACGTCTATCTCCCACTTTCTCTTCATGAACTGTATGGTAACAAGACTTTACAAAGAAATTCTCATCTTTAGTAAAGGGCCAAGCCAATCTATCTGGAACACCTGTTCAAGAGATAAAAATAGAACAAATATCCTTCACTATCCAGGGAGGGAATAATAATAGGTTGAGTTTGCTGAGATCCCACTTAAAATCAGAAATGTGATCAACAACTAAGGTGAATATGTTAGATTTGAAATACGACAAGCTTTTACCATTGAATAACCAGACATCATCCCAAATGTTGGTTTAAAGTCCATTTCCAATACACCTAAGTCTTTTTCTTACTTTGGACCTCCTTACTAAACCATAAACTCCTCCAAGCCCCAGAATTATACTTAGGAGCTTTACCCTTTAAGAAAGAATCATTGGGGAAATAAAGACTTTGCAGTAGTCTTGAACAGAGAATTAGGATTTTGAAGCACAAACCATGCATGCTTAGCCAAAAGGGTTGTGTTATATTCTTCAAGGTCCACGAAGCCCAAACCTTTAACATCCTTCGTGTAGTTCTCTTCTTTGAACACCACAGAATGCCTATTTGATCCTCTCTTTTTTAATGCCTATTTGATCCTCTCTTTTTTACCACCAGGAATTCATTAAAGTAGTTTGG
The DNA here is from genome assembly GCA_003255025.1 of Datisca glomerata. Lineage (NCBI taxonomy): Eukaryota > Viridiplantae > Streptophyta > Magnoliopsida > Cucurbitales > Datiscaceae > Datisca > Datisca glomerata. The sequence goes on from QANY01002203.1 coordinate 76,070, forward strand.
AGATTACAACAGGCTCCTTTAGGAAACCTAAATATGCCCATGATATAAGAAGGGAGAGCCTGAGCCACTACCTTCAACAAAACCTCTTTGCCACCTAAAGATAAAAGGTTAACTTCCAACTCACAGTTTTACTATCCATCTTTTCTTGAAGAGTAGCAAATAGATAAACCCTAGATAAACCGCAATCAATGGGGAGCCCCAAATAGCTATCTTTCTTAAATGAAGAGGAATTTGGAATAGAGAAGTAATATCAGTTTTCTCTTGTATGAGACGTTATTACTAAACCAGATTCTACCTTTTTAAAGATTAATGAGCTGGCCTAAAGCATTACAATACCTAGATAAATATTATTTCAAATTCTCACTAAGACTAACCTCAACCTCAGTGATAAAAATGATGTCATCAGCAAAAAGCAGATGGGAAAAGGGAGGGCAATTTCTTTTAAGGCAAACAACTTTGATATCACCTCTTAGGATGGATTTATCCAAGCATTGGGAAAGAGCTTCTGCCACGAAAATGAAAAGATAGAGAGACAAAGGGTCTTCCTTTCTAAGGCCTTTGCTAGGACAGATGGGAACTCTAAGATCACCATTGATTTAAACTTTGTATTTGACAGTAAAGATACACTTCACGATCCAGGAATTTTTTTTGGAGTTAATGCCCATTTTCTTATGCAGAATGAAGAGAAACCCCCCAATTCACCCTGTCATATGCCCTAGCCATGTCAGTTTTGATGACAACAACACCAAACTGCCTTTTTTCTTCCTCTTAAGATGATAAAATACCTCTTGGGAAATCAAGGTATTATCTTGACATGGCCAGGAGAATTTACAGCCATATAGCTAAGTATTGGTGGAACTCATCTTCTTGCAAAGAGGAAATCCATTGGAAGTCTTGGGAAAAGTGGACTAAAAGCAAATTGGAGGGAGGATTAGGGTTTTAGAAATTTGGTAGCATTTAATCTAGCCTTGTTGGCCAAACAAAGGTGGAGAATGCTATCGAATCCTGAATCTGTATCATATATAATCTACGAAAGTAAATATTTTAGAGAGATATTTTATGAATGCTAATCTTGGCAAGCGGCCATCATGGGGATGGAGAAGTTTACTGGAGAGGACAAAAGTATTGGTTCATGGTATGAGATCATGTGTTGGTCATGGAAGTAAAATCGATATCTGGAAGGATGGTTGGGTTCCTAGACCTCATAATTTAAAGTATTACTCTTAAAAATCACGAGGTCTCAGTTGTTAATGAGCTTATTAATCAAGATGGATCGGGATGGAACTATCAAAAGATTAATAAAATTATCTGGCAGGAAGACATTTGGGCTATTCCTCTTAGCAGGTTAGGTGGTCAAGCTATTAGAGTGTGGCACCATTCTTCTTCGAGGGTTTATACGGTTAAATAGGGGTATCTATTGCATACTACCTTGAAAGAAATGGAGAGCTTGCAAAATCTAGTAGTGGGGAAGCAAGTTTCAGCAGGCTGGACAGTAGGTTATGGAAGCAAATTTGGAAGCTCAAATTCCCTCCAAAGCTCATTGATGAGGAGAACTTGATCCATATTTTTTTTCCAATGCAACTTTGCATCAAAATTCTGGTTTGCAAGTCCTTTGAACCTGAGGTCGAGTAGTCTGCATGGGCTCTCTTTTGCAAAAATTTGGAAGAATATTATGGAAAAACTGCAGAATGAAAATGATAATGAATCGTTTGTTGTCGCCGAGCGTGCGCGGCGAAAGTGTGTGGCTCGAAACCATTTTAAAAAAATTAAACTCATAATAAAGATCGAATCATTTAATAAACTAAAACTTGCGCAACGCCACAATAACTAAATAAAAAACTTTTTATTGAAATTTCTTTTTCAATCCGTCAAGATCCATTATATATTTATAATAAATTTATAATATATAAGGTTATGAATCATATACCTCTTGTAGTCTATATCAGGCGTCCTTGCAAAATCAATCAATCCTCCGTCCTACGAAACCGTTCCAATGATCAGTAGACTTCGAGATCCACACTAAGATCTTCCAAAATAATCCTCAACACACTAGGACGTGTGTGAGCGTGTAGAATATTACAGTAAAATTTTTCTGTGTCTAGATGTGCTCAACACATGAGATCTAGAGATTTATCGAGAACTTTAGTGAGACGATTCTAAAAAAGAACACGATGATTATTATTTTAGAATTTGATTAACTATTAATCACAAATAAAAATCACTCTGACACCAACTGTATTCTCAATTTGATTTTTTTCATGAAATGATGAACTCATTCATCAACTAAGGTTATTAGAATAATATCTGTACATTTTCTAGATAATGGCGTATAAGACTTTTTATGAAAAACATGAAATAATATTTAATTATAAAATTATCAATTGTAGTGAGACTCGTTATAATTGTGCACAACTGCAGTGCCACACGACACCATGTAGTGTCGCGTGACACTATAGTGTTGCACCTCCACTACTATAGTGCCACGTGACAATACAGTAGGTCATGTCAATTTTTGATACCCAATCAGTGATTGACACATGACATTTACTGTGAATCAAATATTTATTTTAATAAGATAAATGTATAGATATTAGTTAATTCAAAATTAACATATCTGATTATCCCTATCAACTAACTTATATGTTATTTCACAAATAACAGATTTAGTTAATTTAAATTATTATTTAATAATAATTTAATTNCACATAATTATCTTATAATTATATACTTACCCCAGAATTAAAAATTTCTTTTGCAAGTCAATCATTTTCTCATGTCTTGAAATATTCACATCATACTGCATAGTACAGAGGTGACTTGGGGACCATGGACCTATAATTCTAAGCTCCAATAAATTTGATTATTAATTAAATAATCTTATTTATTAATTCCATTATTGCTCCACTATAAATATAGAATTGAACTCTTAGTGATTCTAAAATGTATTTATAGAGTATTCTCATGTAGTCCACTGATATAATCATTTTATGTAGTTCTGTCCTCCAATTATTGGTTCGTCAATTAGAGTTGGTCAAAATTATCATTTTACCTTTCTAAATACCTCTTGATCTTTAAGTACCATTATTTCACTAGTGAATGACTAATTTATAATCTTATTATAAATTTGAGATCAATAATCATTCAGTTCCAGAATTAACATTTAAGGGAACCTATATATGATCTGTTAGGAAAGTTTGGATTTCAAATATTACAAGATCATGTTTCCAGTCATCTACATCACTGAATCTCCAAAATAAAAGTCACTTGTTTATTTTACAAACAAACCTTAACAAATGAATCAAAAGATCTAGTAGACATGCATAGTAGTTCATGACTACTCAAGATTTGGACTGATCTATATATCATCATCGAATTGATGTGTGTTAAATCTTTATGATAAACGGCATGTTAATAAAGATATTAATTCACATCGGTTCAGTCATATATAATCTCATTATATAAAGTACATTCACTAAGATATCTATACACATCAATAATCCTGATCTAGATCACATGCATTCATAATACTTAGTGAACCATAATAGTAATCATTCATTAAAGAGTTCATACTTTAATATGTTGCTGACAATTATATTCATTATCTATAATATTAATCCTCTCATACTAATACAAGATCATAGTCTTATCAATGAATTTGAAATTTTCATATATTTATATAAATTATTCAACATTAATTTAAAAGAACAATTATAAGAAAAATGTAATTTTCATTAAATTTCATATCAAAATGTCAATACATATGTTTTTTTTAGCGCATGACCCCAAACATGAATATCATATCGTATGGCTTCTCTTTGGATTATGGAGAATTTGGAAGAGTAGGAATTGAGTTTTTTTTAGGATTCTTTATTTAACCCGATGGATGCTGTGTCTCAAACGGAAAAACATGTAGAGAGCTTCAGAGCTGCGAGATTGGACGATATTAGTAGGGTGCTGCCATGAATAGCTCATATCCTTCCTGAGCAATGTGTTGGACGATGGAGACTTCACTCAGATGCAGTGTAGAACAAAGCTAATGGAGTCAGTGGTCTTGGCTGGTGTTTATGGGACCCAGGTGGCAAGCTTTATGCAGCTGGCATGAAGAGAAAGCAAGGAATAACAAGTGCATAATGGCTAAAGCTAATGATCTTTTTATGGGCTCTGGAGGAAAGCATTCCGTTTCAGCAAGGGAGGATAGTCCTCTTCTCTGATTCACTTAATTAAAGAAGAAAATTTGTACAGCTCGTGAGATCGCGCCAAATTTTTCTGATATTATTTAGCTGTCTAATACGCTGGAAGTAGTAGTATTGATCACTGCCAAAGAGATAAAAATGTCGAAGCTCATAATTGTGCCAGGATTGGTAGCATCTCTCCCAATAAGGTGGTGCTGCTCACGAAAGATCATGGATTTCAGGAGGTTTTTAGCTTCCTGTAACAATTTTGTTGTCTTTGTTTTTACCTACTTTTTTATTGACAAAAAAAAAACCTCAACCTCAGTGATAAAAATGTTATCATCAGCAAAAAACATATAGGATAAGGGAGGGAAATTTCTTTTAAGGCAAACAACTTTGATATTACCTCTCAGGATGGATTTATGCAAGCATTGGGAAAGAGCTTCTGCAACCAAAACGAAAAGATAGGGAGACAAATGGTCTCCCTGTCCATGGCCTCTACTAGGACAGATGGGAACTCTAGGATCACCATTGATTTGAACTTTGTATTTGACAGTAGAGATACACTTCATGATCCAGGAAAAAATTTGGAGTTAAAAGCCCATTTTCTTAAGCAGAAAGACATATGACACTTCATGATACCTTGTCATATGCCCTGGTCATGCCAGTTTTGGTGACAACACCTTTCCTGCCTTTTTTCTTCCTCTTAAGATGATAAAATACCTCTTGGCAATCAAGGTATTCTCCCGGAAGTCTGTTACTGATGAAATCACCCTATGAGGCAGATATGCAAGAATCTAACACTGAATTTAGTCTATCAGCTAACACTTCAGCAATAATTTTATAGGAGAAGTTGCACAATGTTATAGGTCTATATCGTGAAGGGTTATCAGGTGGACTAACCTTATGAATCTGAGTAATAATGGTTTCATTCATAGAAATGGGGAGATAGCAGTTACAAAAAAAGTCTTTAATTGCCTTGAATAACTTCTCACTTAATAGATCCCAATGTTTCTGATAAAAGGATCCAGGGATCCCATCTGGACCAGGAGCTTTCTCTGGGCAAAGGTTGAAAGTTAATGCCTTAATTTCCTCCAATGTAACATCAGCAATAAGGAGCATGTTATCCTCCTATGAAATCGAAGTGGAGACGGTATTAAGCACCCACTGCAAATCAGAAACAGACTTAACAGAGAAGCAATAAGAAAAATGATCTACAGTGATTTGAGCCACCCTATCATCTCCTTCTTGCCGCTCCCATTTGAGTCCTTTAGTCTGCTGATATTATTTATCATTATTTTATGCAGCACAGACTTATGAAAGAAAGCAGAATTCGTATCTCCTTTCTTCAACCATTGTGTTTTAGCCAATTGCCCTCAAAACACCTCCTCTTTTCCCCAAATATTACCAATTTGTGCCTTATTAACAATCCTGGCCTTCTTATCATCTTCACTGTCTTCAGATAAAAGCAACAGTTTACCTTTAAGGGCATCAAGCTCTTGATTGGGATTTCCTCTTAGATTGGAGCCCCACTATTTGAGCACATATTTACAATTCTTCAGTTTAGTAAGAGATTTTCCATACCTCTTGTAGCATGAGAAGAATTCCAACTATTCCTGACCGTATCCTGATAATCCTCTTCCAACTGCAATTTCATTTCATACTTAAACAATCTCCAGTTTTCTTGTGGATTTCTTTAATAAGTGAAACAATCAGCATGTTGTGATCTGAGGCTATATTGGAAGGAATAAAAACCACAACATTAGAGAACTTATCCAAAAATGCTTCATTAATGAGAGCTCTATCAAGTCTCTTCTAGATGAATTTTAAAAGATCTCCCATTCGTCCAAGTGAACCAAGAGCCAAGTGGATTTAGCCTCTATAAAACCACAATTGTCAAGAAAATTCCTGAATTTTAGAGCTATGTGATGGTCAAGGCCTCAACTAAAATGCATCTGCCCCCTTGGAAAAGTCATTTTTCAAAATTTAGCCTAAATTTCAAATTTCGGTATTTTGGTCATTGTCATCCGTGTGACCTCGGTAGTGTAAGTATAGGTGGGGTCGTATCCATCGACCTAGTCGTGGAGGGTGCCTCGGTCATCATGGTGACTTCGGTCAAGGAGGAGTCCTCGATTTGGACTTAATGTGTGTCCTACCCGAGAAATAGGAGTATTGGGCCTTGTTCAGAAATATTATTGAGTGAGCTTTAGCCCGTGTGTTTTTTCTCCCCTACAGTTTGTCCCCACTTCTTGAGTCTGAAGCATAGCGATAGAGTCGGGAAGTATGTTGTGGATGGAGCCATGGGCTTTTACCCAAGACTTTGTCTTTGCACTTAATCGAGTGTTAAGCATATGTTGGAGTTGAGATCGTCAAAGATTAGAGTTTACGTCCAAGTATCTAAGTATTTGTTGTTGGTTCATGATGGCGTCTTAGAGCTCTTGTGACTGAGACGAGCTTTCTTCATATTTGTCAATTAACTCTTGAAAAATATTGTCCTCTTGATTAATGTTGGACTTCTTCATGTAACGAAGTGCATGACCATGTCAGACCTGAAGCACTATGGTTCAGGTTTATGCGAGTTGCTCTAAGTAATTATTGGGATTGAGTCTCTATTATTTTCATCTAGCAGTCAGGCGGCTTGAGTTAGATCGGTGGTCATAACAACAAAAATTTTACACCTTCGCCTGACTTGGTGTTAGGATTGAATTTCTTTGGTGATAAGATGACCAGTCCATTGGGATTGCTTTACTGTGAGGTCGACTTGACGCTGTGACGTTATTAGGTCTTCTTAAGGATAGGATTTTTTCTCAAATCCCGCATTGCATTCTCGTGTTGATCTATACTTGACCATATATATGGTACATTACTTTGGCATCTACTATGTGTGGCTGATGATGGAGTTATTACACTCAATGGAGTGCTTCCTGAGGGTTCTTCTTGCCATCCAGAATTACACTTTCAGAAACTAAGTTGTGGCTGAGAACCGAAGGTTTTAATGCTTTGGTTGTTGACTCTTTTCATAACTCAATGTCTGATTTTATTGGTCTGTGATTCGACTGTCTATGTCGTCCATTGCTTTGTCTGAAATTTATAGTGATTTTGTAGTGTAGCTTAGCACAACGAGTGTCTTTGAGCTAGCCTTAAAGAAAATCGAGTGGTTCTTCTCTTGGGGAACAAATGACTTTTGAGTATCGATGGAGTGATGCCCACATCGTCGTGTCTTGTGTTTGACAATATTGTGGAGTTATAGAACGGTCTTTAGCTTATATGCCCCCAATGTGTCAATTAATTGTATCCCATTGAGCAGTGTGTTTGTATTCGGTCTTGTCGTTGACATCCTTGATTTAAAATGAGTTACTTATTCTGCAAATGTTGTCATTGCATCTCTCAGCGCTTATGTGTCTCTCTGCATGTAATTCGTTAATGCTTTCTCTTCCTAGTAGAAGGTTTCTGAACCTTATTTGTCTCGTTTGTTCAACTTATGTTTGACGAGTCCTTGATAGGGAGGTCCTTTCGAGTCATCTCCGGCGGAGTACCAAGATCTTTTGTGAGTTGTGAGATTTTGTTTAATCTCGATGCTATAGTCATCAGTGTGACTTGAGATCCATTTTCATAATTATGATTCTGGGTACCATAGTTATCTAGGTAACTTCAGGTACTTTAACCATCTGTGTGACGTAGAGTTATATAGTCATCTGGGTGACTTTGAGTACTTTAGTCATATGTATGACTTGGGGTACAATAGTCATCTGTGTGATTTCGAGTTATATAGTCATCTGGGTGACTTTGGTACCTTAGTCATCTATGTGACTTAGTGTATAATCATCTGCGTTTCTTTGGATCCAATGTAGTCATCTAGGTGACTTTGTGTGCCTTAGTCATCTATGTGACTTGGAGTATCATAGTCATCTATGTGACCGTCATAGTCATTTGGTGACTTCAGGTACCATGGAATATTACAGTTTTCCTTTTACCTTATGTAGGGGGCCTTGGTGACTGCGCAATGAAATGTTGTCGTGGTCTTTTGCCCTTAGGTGGGTCTTTTTCCAAATCATCATATGTGATAAGGATGCCTCGTTAGGCCTTCGCCATGAGTGAGGTCTTTCGCCTGAGGGTTCTTTGACCTTGGGTGTCACGAGATACTTTCGTGGTCTTTTTGCCCTACGTAGGTTCTTTCTCAAGGTCATCTTTAGTGATCGGGAGGCTTCATTATGTCGTGGCCTTAGGTGAGGTCCTTCGTTCGAGCATCTCGTGCGCTCGTGTGTCACGAGATGCTTTCATGGTTTTTTTGCCATATGTAGGGTCTTTCTCCAAATCATCTTTAGTGATCGGGAGGCTTCGTTAGGCCTGCGTTCTTAAGGTTTTCTACGGAGTATAAAATTTCCCAATTACGATCAGGTATCGTTAGATATGCATCAAGAATATCTTACGAAGATCTGGATATTGGAATACGAACAGTCGAGTCAATTGCTGAAAAAAGGGAAAACATAAATTAGACGACATAATGAGAACATACACTACAAACCGAAGTAAGCATCTAATAACTAGGATACCCCAACTAGTCCTGACCCAAACATCATGAACATGCTCGGCTGGACCATATTCCCAAGGACCTCGAACCCAAAAGAATCGCAGCCTAAAATGCTTATTACTAGTGGGAAGTTGATGAATGACATCTAAATCACCCCTATGACTAAAAGAGTACTGGCCAAAATTCTTTTGATGTTGAAATAAGGAGAAGCAACCTTTCATCATACTAATTAAAGTCCTGACGCCAGTTTTATGGCCAAGGATGATCAAAGAAATGAGAATTTTCCATGCATTCAGCTGAGTGGGAGTTAAGTTATAATGTTTTAATGCCATTCGGATATACGGGTAAAGAGGAAAATGGAAGTTGGCCCAACGCAACAGAAACTCATAAAATGTAACCCAACCTTCTAATTCTGAATATACTCTCTCATCTTGACTAGGGGTACACAACTCAATGGAAGATGGAATGCCATATTATCCTCGTAATTTTTTAAGATCATTAGTACACATTTTAGAGAAAGGCCATTTTCCCTTCGGAACACCTTGAAACCCAGTTTCGACATGCTTTTCAAAATCAGACTCATTAGTGACTGACTCACATTCAGATGAAGAAGAATCTTGTATGGACATCCTAGACACTTCATGGGATGATTCTCAAGCAACGGAATCTGACATATTATGAGACTCAACAAACGTCCAAGAAGTACTCATTTGAAAGTAACTAGTGAAAGAAACGGCAAGGAAAGATAGAAATACCTTCACTGAAATGTTGCTGGAAACCACGTCGAAAACACTGCTGAAACCTTGTCAGGAAACATCACCGAACAATGTCAAAAATGTCGTCGACAATTTCACTGGAAACCCCATCGAAAAACTTGACGCTAGAAGATCTTTTAAAAGTTAATGATAATTGAGGAATGAGAATGAAGAAGTTGAAGTTGTGGTAACAAATGAAGATGGAGAAGAGCTAAATAGGTGGTGTAATTTTAAACCAACGTCCAAGATCATCCCACATGGCGTTCATCTAAAATAAAAGATTGAATTCACATGTATCACAATCCATGTCATCATTCATCTTTTCAATATTCATCCAACGATATCAATTATTTTAATAATGAAATAATCAAAGGATATGGATGAAAGCACTCGGATCATTATCCATGCCTTTCATTCTCATAAATTCATCCAACGATCACAAATGATAAGGATCAACGGTTAACAATTAATTCACACGGATCACAATCTGTGGCTTTTCAAACAATCATGGAAAACATGAGTCATGGAGCACGGCCTGACCAAACCGCCCTAAGCCGAGCTCAGTTCAGCCTGGCCAAACTGCTCTAGGTCGAGGTTAGCACGCCCTAGCAGTACTGCTCCAGGCTGAGGTCAGTTCATCCTGGCTGAACTACTCCAGGCCGAGATCAGTTCGGCCTGACCGAACTGCCCCAGTCTGAGATCAGTTCGGCCAGGCCGAACCTTTCCAGGTCGAACTGTACGGCCCAAACAGCTCATCTTGGATGATGAGTTCGGTCTAGCATAGCTTGGTCACACTCAGTATCCGCTAAGGAACTGACGATCTAACCTGTCTAAGAAATTTTTGTGAATGAGCCAAAATACTTCAAAGAATCTGAAGTTTTCACTCGGATTTATGAAGTGGGGGCAAACTGTCGAGGGTCTAATAATTGTATTATGGATTTCTTGAATAAGGCCCACTCGGCTTAATTCCTACATAAAGAACTTTTACGATGTTCAAACAATTGATTATACGTTCAAAGGGACATAAAACCAAAATATGACCGAACCTTATATTTTGGCCGAAGTTCATATTTTGGCCGAAGTTCATATTTTGGCCGAACTTCATATTTCGATCGAACTTCACATTTCGGCCGAATCCCACCGAGCCAAAATATGGCTGAAGCTTACATTCCAACTGAACCTCATACAAGACAGAATAAGGTCGAACCAACAAAGGTCGAATCCTGAACTCAGACTTAGTCAATATGACTGAGAAATAATAATGCTGAATGATATACGGTAGTGTCTCAAGACCAAAATAAATCACAAATAGGAGGAAGATATATAAAGCCTTCATTAGAAATGAAACTGATGATCCTTTCATATTCCACATTTATTGAAACACTCTCCATTTTTCATAATTAATAAAATGAATCTTCATATTCAGACATGAATGTTGAGTTATCTATATAAAGGCAAACAAATTCTCAAAGAGGGATGACATTCAATACATTAAAAATTCTCTACATTTTTCCTTTCTTTCACTTCACTGACTTGAGCGTCAGAGTGTATTCGGTTAGGCACCACACCAGTGTCAAGCCAATATCTTCACTTTCATTTTTCTCTTGTGTTCATTAGACGACATTTAAAGGAACACGTGTCAGAATCATCGACAGTGGATGCCAAGCCAATATCTTTGCAATGGTAACACGCTCAATGGTGGCTGTGACAACAGCAGCATTGATGAAATGTTACAGATGTCGGTCATGTCTTATGTTAGGCCCTAGTGATTTTTTTAATGTTGAACTTCTGCTTACTTTATTTTTGAATGGACTTTATAAAGTAACACTTTGATCATGTGGAACCTTAAAACTTCATTTTGAATGAACTAATGCATTTCACTCTCTTTTTTCAATTGTATTAAAAAAGTCGAATATTTTGTTCATGATTGCAACTTTTCTTTTATATGTTGCTGGTCTAGAGATAATAGGAAGCTAAAAACCTTATAAAATTGAGGTGCCTGACTCCACACAGCAGGACTTTTAATGGGCTAAAGGCCATATTGGTTAGGGCCGAATGCCAAACTTCGTCAAGTTGAGACTTTTGTGCCTCATCCCGTCGAATGAGGACTTAGTGCCAAATTCTGTCGAATCAGGAATTAATGGGTATAGGGCCGATACTGGCTAGGTCTGATCTGGCTAGTCGTGTGGGGGCTATGACTTTATTCCAGATTATGAATTAATCGCATATGTGAATGCGTTCGTTATTTCTAGGTCGACATTGCAGTCTTTTTTATCATTATCATAAAGTACATAAAATAGAGAAAAGGAATAAGGTTAACTATCTAAGGGAAAAAAAGGAAAAACAAAAAACTCCATGTAGCATTTTATTAATATTGCAATGATAAAAAAGGAAAAACAAAAAACTTAACTTAATCGTTAAAAGAACGTGGCATGAAGTAAGGCTTCAAGTGGATTGCATCCCAATTTCTTGGGATTATGTGACCGCTCACATCTTGAAAGGTATATGCCCCCAACCTTGTGACTTGTATGATCTTGTACGGTCCTTCCCAATTTGGACCGAGCTTGCCGGCACCAATTTCTTAGTATTGTAATACCTTGAGATATGTTGTTGGTAATTTTGGATTTTTATTAATACGACTTCCTTTTTTTCTTCCAAGTTATTAAGAGCTTCTCTAATTGCATATTTATTTTGATCTATGTCTGCAGAATGAGTTCTGTAGGATGGAAGACCAATTTTCACTGGTATGATGGCTTCTGTTTCTCCAATATGTGTTCGCCTAGTGGTGTGGTAAGACCATTTGCCTGTGGATGACACGACGTTGAATATCTGAGTTGAATATTCAAATCTCTGCAGAAGTTTTTCAACACATTGCCCGTAAATTGGGGCCCATTATCAGTCACAATTACTCTTGGAATGCCAAAATGACAAATCACATGTTTCCATAAAAACTTCTTCACATCCAACTCATTGATATTCACATATGCTTCATCTTCCAGCCAGTTAGAGAAGTAGTCAGTTACCAATAGGTAAAAATATTTTTGAGCAAGCGTTATAGGCATAGGAGCTATTATATCCATCACCCACTACATGAACGACCAAGGCACTAGGATTGGTTTTAACTCTTCTGCTGGCAAGTGCATGATTGGTGTGAATCACTGACATTTCTTACATTGCCGAGTATAGTCAACTGCGTCTATTTTCATTGTTGGCCACAAATATCCTATCATTCTAGCCTTATACACCAGTGAATGTGCCTCAGAATGATTTTCACATTGGCCTTCATGTAATAATGCTAATACATATCATGCTTCCTCCTTATTGAGACATTTAACGTATGGACTAGAGAATGATCGTCTGTAAAGTAATCCTTCAATGATTGAGTAACGAGCTACTGGCATCATAATCTTCCTCCTTTGTGACTTATCTTCAGGAAGTTCTCCGCAAGAAATGTATCTGTTAATTGGTGCTGCCAAGTACTCGACTGGGATCATTCACCTTAACTCCGTATCAATGGCTGAGGCCAAGTTGGCCAAAACATCGGCATGACTATTCTCACCACGAGAAAGTTGTTGTATGTTGAACTTTTGGAAAGAATCCTTAAGTTGAGACATTATTTGAAGATATAAATTCATGCGAGTGTCTTTAGCTTGAAAATTCCCGTTTATCTGATTCACAATCAACTGTGAGTCGCTAAAGACAGTTAGTTTGGATACCCCAACAGTCTTTGTTAAGTTCATCCCAACTATTAACACTTCATATTCGGCTTCATTATAGGATGTGCGAAAACTGAATCTGAGTGATCCTGCAATGATTGCTCCTTCAGGAGTTTTCAATATTAACCCTGCTCCAAAGCCTTTAGCGTTTGACGAACCGCCTTACAAACCCATTCATCATCCTTATTAGGATCTGTCATAATAGAATCAACAGCCCCATCTTCTATGGGTAGAAATTTTGGACTTCAACTTCTTACGCCTTTATCATTTCTACTATAAAATCAGCCAAGGCTTGAGCTTTGATCGTGGAGCGTGGTTTATAGGATATGTCAAATTCTCCTAATTCCACCACCCATTTCATGAGTCTTCCCGACATGTCAGGTTTGTGAAGCACAACTTTTAAGGGATTGTCAGTGTGAATAACAATGGAATGGCTTTGAAAGTAAGGCCTGAGTTTCCTTGCTGAAGTGATGAGTACAAGGGCAAGCTTCTCCATTTGTGAATAGCAAGTTTGTGCATTCAACAGAGTGTGACTTATGTAATATACCAGTTGTTGCTCGTTGTCATCCTCACGAATCAAAACGGAGCTAACTGTCGTGTCAGAAACTGCCAAATAAAGATATAAGGTCCTCACATCCTTTGGTTTTGCCAGAAGCGGACGTGTCGTCAGGTAAAGCTTGAGATCTGGAGAAGCTTTGTCGAATATCTTCATCCACCCGAACTTTTTGCTTCCTTTCAGGATATTGAAAAAAGGTAGACACTTATCTGATGATCTTGAAATGAAACGATTGAGTGCGGACAGTCTCCCTATTAAATTTTGTACTTCCTTGATATTTATAGGTGTTGACATGTCTAACACTGCCCCAACCTGTTCGAGATTGGCTTCAATTCCATCTCGTGTTACCAAGTGTCATAGAAACTTTCCTGAAGAGACACCAAAAATGCACTTTGTAGGATTAGGTTTCATTTTATACTTATTAAGTACCTATAAGGCCTATCAAAGGTCTTCTACATGATCATCGGCTATGAGAGATTTGACGAGCATGTCATCAATGTACACTTCCATTCTGGTTCCAAAGTGCTCCCTGAACATACGATTGATAAGCCGCTGATAAGTCGCTCCAGCATTCTTTAGGCCGAAAGGCATGGCCTTGTAACAATAAATTCCCCGTTCTATGATGAAAGTCATTTTTTCCTGATCTGATGGGTGCATCTATATCTGATTATACCCAGAACAAGCATCCATAAAGCTAAGCATGACATGACCTGCAGTTACATCTACCAATTGATCAATCTTGGGTAAGAGAAAACTGTCTTTTGGGCACTCCTTGTTCTAATCTGTGAAATCGATACAAATTCTTCATTTCCCATTTTTCTTTTTTACTACTACAACATTTGCAAGCCAATCTGGATATCTTACTTCTCTGATAAATCCAGCATTGAGAAGTCTCTGCACTTCATTATTGATTATGGCATTGCGCTCATTTATAAACTTTCACCTCTTTCACCTCACTGGCTTATGAGTTGGATCGACCTCCAACCTATGAGTCATGACTCTCGGGTCAATGTCTGGCATGTCATTAATGGACCATGCGAAAGTGTCACAGTTTTAAGTCAAAAAATCCACGAGCTTCTTTCTTAATCCTCCTTCCAAACTCATTTCAATCTTAACAACTCTTTCAGATTTGGAAGCGTGAATACATACTTCTGTTGTTTCTTCTATGGTGGGATTCTTTGGTTCATTAACTTGAAGATCTTTGAATCGTGATGTCAATTCTACTTGCTCTAATTTTTATTGGCGTTCAGACTTGCAAGATGGCAATTTCTAGAAGTGACTTGATCGCCACGTATCACATGGATGCCATTAGGAGTTGAAAATTTGATTGCTTGATGATATGTCGAAGGAACAACTTTCATTGAATGAATCCATGGCCGACCGAGGAACATATTGTACAGGGAATCTGAATCCACAACTTGAATCAAGCGCAACCGTGATGAGAGCCACGGCCGTCGCAGTGCACGGTCTATGTCGTGGACCCCTAATCCTGCGAACGCGTCTGTCAGGTGGCCAGATGTTCTTCGCAGAAGACGTCCACAACAGCCGCTGCCATGAAAATGATGTAGGAAGAAACTCCTTCGCTACCGAAAATGAAACCTCAGATCTACGCAAAATGGAGCGTTTTTAAACTTAAAAACGCCTGAAAAGATGTTCAAACGAGGATTTCCATCAAGATGGAGCAAATTCCAACCATGAAAGGTCGCCGGATGCGATCGTACGTGCCCACACACGCCTCTTGCGCCAGCGGTATCCATCTCTACCTACTTTCAGCTTACCGGGTTGACCTACCCGGCCCATGTCCACGCAGAGCCCAAGAGAGCTCCCTCTGGCCCAAACCAACAAAAAGGATCCCAGCACGCCCATGCGCGACCCGCGCTAGGTGTGACCACTGCCTTGAGTTCAACCCGCGCGTGCGAGCCCAACGCCTGGCCTTCTCTCTCTCCTCAGTGGCCTAGCACTCCCCCTTCCTTCAAATGGCCCAATTAGCTCCAAACCAATTTTGCCAAGACACAACAAAACTGATGGAGCAAATACACAATAAATACAAACTTAAGGGAAGATTTATTTACACACCATAATTATCATTATTTTTATTATTAAATAATTTATATACTTTCTAGTCATTTAATGTGATTAAATTGTAAAATTCTCTTTAATTAATTTACACTATTTGATGTGATATTAATGTCAGGAGAATAATACAATTATTTACATCAATATTATTTAATATCTTGGGCATGAGTGAACTTGAAGATTTGGACGCGAACCACACAGCTCTGACAATATCATTCTAAATTTGCTATTCCCTTAAAATGATGAGTCACAACGATGATCTCCATTAAAATTTTGAGGAAAATAATACAATAAATATCGTTTAGCATTTTGAATAAGAGAAAGTTCCAAGATTCAGAAGCAGACCATAAAGCGTGGATCTGCATTATTTTAGATTTTTATTCTCTCAAAATTAAGAGTCATATTGATGATTTCCATTTAAATTTTGAGATACGTTATTTATTTTATATGCTCAATTTTATTTTTCTTTGAATATTTATATAGCACTATAATTCAATATGATATTAAGCATGAGCTTTCTACAAGCACCGTGATCTTAGGATATAATAAAAAGTCCCAAAATCTCTGAATTATATTACTACGACGCCTCAACACGAGGTCTATAAATCATTTTGGTCCGCTCAGTTGGGGATAAGAAACTAGAAACATAAATACAACGTAAATTCCCTAGGAATATACAAGTGTGGTTAAATCGCTCCAACAAGAGAGCAATAATTATCTAGACCCGAGAGCTCACAAAATATGTAAATGCTCCCACGAGAGAGAGAACATAATTATCAAGACTAGAGAGGTCATGAAATATGAAAACGCTTCCACAAGAGAGCAAACATAATTATCTAGACCCGAGAGGTCACAAATTACGCAAATGTTCATGTGAGACATCAAGCAAGACCCCGAGAGGTCATAGATTACACAAACGCTCTCGCGAGAGAGCAAACATAATTAAGAAGACCTAAGAGGTCCACTACCCAAACTGTTTGGCCAACACGGTAAAGGAAAAGATGAAGAACAGAAAGTGGAAATCTTGTATAGGTTTCAATGCCCTGAATAAAGCATTCCTAAATGACAACTTTCCTATTCCAAAAATTAATCAATTGATGGACGCTACAACAGGATGAGAGATGCTCAGTCTCATGTATGCCTTCTCCAGGTACAATCAAATACGCATTTATCTATCAGACTCAAAGAAGATGACCTTTATGACTGATAGGAGGAGTATTGCTACAAAGTCATGTCGTTTGGATAGAAGAACGCAAAAACCGCCTATCAACATTTAGTCAATAAAATGTTCCAATAGAACATGCGAAAGATGATGGAAGCGGTCAGAGAGTTTGACTTAAGATACAAACCTCAACCACAATCAAGGCTCAACCACTCATTGGCTTTGTGGGAGGGATAACGCCACCCCACGAGAAAGAGGACTCGGGACGTACAGAATATGTCACGTAAGATGACAAAATGGTTAGAGGCGCGGGAAAAGAACCTTCAGACATGGAATGGGCGCTCGACGCAGATGGCTCTGCAAACGCATGCGGAAGTAAAGCTGGACTGATACTCAAAACATCAGAAAAGACCCTATGTAGGGAAAAAGGACTACGAAAGTATCTCGTGGTACCCGAGCAAACGAGATGTTCGGGCGAAAGACCTTAACCAAGGTGACGGCGTAACGAGGCCTCCCGATCACTAAGGATGATCCGGAGAAAGACCCTACATAGGGTAAAAGGACCACGAAAGTATCTTGTGCCACCCAAGCACACAAGATGTTCAGACAAAAGACCTCAATCAAAGCGACGGCCTAATGAGGCCTCCCGATCACTAAGGATCATCTGGAGAAAGACCCTACATAGGGCAAAAGGACCACGAAAGTATCTCGTGGCACCCGAGCACATAAGATGTCCAGACGAAAGACCTCAACTAAAGCAACTTAGCGTTGTGTAGAGAACATTCCCAAAGGTATTCCTTGCTTTCCACTTGAGTTTAATAGATTAACGCTAGATAGAAGTGCATCAAATTACTTGTATGGAAGTTACTCCTTTTTTTAAAATGACCCACCCTTGATCGAATTCAAAAAACAATTTCCTTTAGTCATGACATATATGAGAAAGGATGCTCCTCCGCTAATGATATTGAGGAAGTGAAGAAAAGAGCAAGATCCAACATTAAAAATGCTCCTTTGTTGGATAAAATTGAGGAGATGAATAGAAAGGTGAGGGCTATGGCTACTGGAAGAAAGAAACAGAAGGTACAAAATGTACATAAAGTACCAAGGACAGAGAGTTTGACTCTAACCCCTCCTCAAGCAATTGATATTGATGCTCAAGGCTTGAAACGGTCGAGATCTGAACCATCAATTGTGCTTTCTCTGGCGGTCACCTCTGGTGCTTCTCAGTCTGAACGTCCATCTAGATGACTTCTTATTCCTATCACTCCTAGTAAATCATTTCAAGAAGAAGATAACCCGAGTGAAGTTCTGATGCAAAATATTTACTTGAGTCGTGATCAGAAAGTCTTATCTTAAAAAAATGATGACAAAGTTTATCTTTCAGGCATTGCGCAATCGATGAGGGTGGCCTTTCTTTCTATTTCATGTTCTTTTGGTAACTTAGTAAATGATAACTAATAAAATATTTCTTCTTGCAGGTTTCTCAATCTCTTTTGGACCTATACAACCAGGCTATTCAAAGAGAAAAGGATAAAGTGAAAATTGAGGATGATTTGAAAGAGATGAAGGTTGCGTTTAATCTTATCAAGGCTGAGACGACAATTTTAAAAAATAAAGTGGTCAAGTTGGAGCAAGAAAAAGACACGTTCCAGTCACAATTGATCTCGACAGAGTCAAAACTAGATGACATATCTCGTGAGCTGGAACAACTTTTATTGGATTATGGATGCTTAAAGGATAAAGTGAAGAGGCTGACGGAGAACAAGATTGAAACGAAAGAAGAAAGAGAGTACCTTTATTATGCTGGGGTCGTTGTATGTAGAGGTATGATGAAGGCTGGATATAAAGATGGCAAAGCAGAAAAAAGGTCACCGATCGCATTTGAAGCTGAGGAATGCTGAAGACTACAACTCCGAAGAAGATGATATTGATACCCAACTTGATGAGGCATTGAGTACTTTTGCTCCAGCAACAAGTGTATCACCATTGCAGCAACGATCGTAACGACAGATAAATTTTTGTGATAAATTTTGAAAAAGGGAGATCTACGTTTCCACAGACGGTTCGAAATTGTTGATGCAAAAAAATTCCTGCATCAACTGTCGAGAAGTCCACCACATGTCACTCTATGATTTGTCCAAGGGTCTGTAAAAATTAAGAATGATCGTGAAAGTAGTAGGCAAGGCACCAGGGTGGTGCCCCAGCTAATGCACTCCGACGATCAAGTCAGTAGAGTGTTTTATGGAGAATTAATTTGTGGAGATTTGCTTACCATTAAATGAGGATCATTATATATTTGTAATGATTTTCTGTATGAGTCAAATGTCCAAGTTCAGTGTATTATCTTCCTTATTCTGAGAAGGAATTGAGATATTCGTGGAGAATATTCTCTGATAAGGATATTTTGGTTATCGTCTTATCCTCTTTAAAAACCATTGAGATTTCCAGATAGATTTGATGTGTGCTTATCATTTCCTTATATGCCTGATTATTATATCTTATTGTGACAGGAAAATGATATCGGCTATCTCGAGTAGCCACGTCCTAGGTATGAGATTACATTGTCATCCGTGTGACATCGGTAGTATAAGTATAGGTGGGGTCGTATTCATTAATCTAGTCGTGGAGGGTTCCTCGGCGGTTATCATAATGACTTCGGTCAAGGAGGAGTCCTCGGTTTGGACTTAATGTGGGCCCTACTTATGAAATTGGAACATTGGGCCTTGTTCGGAAATATTATTGAGTGGACTTTAGTCCGGGTGATTTTTCTCCCCTACACCATTCATTCTCATTCTTTCTCTACACTCATTCTCTCTTCCTTCTCTCAACGATCCTTTTCTAAACCCATTCTCTATTCTCTCTCAAAACACTATTTCCATATGAAGTTCTCTTACGCATTCTCTCTTCTCTCTCTCTGAACTTATCCCCCATCTCTATCCTAGCCCCCTACTTCTGTCTCTGTGGATTTGCCAAAATCTACAAGAGTTGTAGAAAAAAAGATCGCAACACCCATTTTTCTACAGATTAAACGAAGGGATCTGATTGCGTAGAAGATTCTTCACTATTTTTCGCTTGCTCACGTTCATTGTCAAGCTTATTTTATTCAGGTCTTAGGTAAAATACTAATTTGTATTTATTACCTTTGGTTTTTTGGGGGAAATCTAGTATTCACCTTTCAAATCGAAAGAAATAGCTTAAAGAGGTTCTGATTCTCTTCTATAGTATTGTTGTTGCAACTAATCAGAACACACTTTTGATGCCAATGATAATTTTTACTTGTTTTCTCTTTGATACTCAGATTTTATACTTGTTTTTTGTGCTTAAGTTTGTCTTTTTTCCTGTTATCTCATCATTCTTTCGATCAAAATGGTCTGGTTTGATTTGTGTAATTTTTTTACAGTTCTGTTCGGCTCAGTTTCTATAAATAACTAGGATCAGTTTATATTTATCAAAAATCACATTTTCAATTTGGTTTGAAAAAAGCCTTTAAACCGAGTCGAATCAAACTGATTACACCCTTACAATATTCTTGATGATCACCAATAATATATATTAAAAAGAAAACATTTGAAAGCTCAGGGTGGCACCCTTTGGGCTAAACATGGTCCACCTTAGTGACAGAGACCTTTATTTACCAGATTCTTTTGTTTGTTACACATGATTGTGCTAGAATTATCATACGTGTGTAAAATTAATAATCCATCTGAAATTATTTAAATATAATATGTGCGTAAAATTAATTTCTTGTTAATATTCTTTGAATATTCAAAATACTTATGAGTGATAAAAAAAAGTAAACGTGGAAACTTTTATTATCAACTTAGAAAATTGCATAAATCAAGTCATTGTGTTGGAAAGAATATAAAATACAATACATATACATTAGAATATATACACATTAATGAGAAGTATAAATGCAATCATATTTTCATACGAAATTGCATAAATTTTCTCTTTCTCATTTAATCATTTTTGGATTATAAGCGTTGGAAGTTGTTACCTCAAATTCCTCGTGAGCAAGTTTCCTACTTATGATGGTTTTTTTAGAAAAGATATTATGTAATATCATGTATTGAATGAGTTTCCTAATTCTAGTAGGAAGGAATTAGTATTTTTAGAGGATATAAATATGCGGTTTTGAAAATTATCGTGTCTCAAATTACAACAAATGGTATCAAAGAATTTACCAAAAAATAAGTGATATCAGAGTTGATGATTTGATCTTGGGGGGTACAAGAGATTTAGTTCGAGATAGAGAAGATTTGAAAGGCGCACAAATATGGTTTTGTTGAAGTTTGATGCGTGATTGAAGATGGTTTGATTCAAGGTAAAGCTGCAGCAATGATTGTTATTTGATGAGTTGTAGCGATGATAGTTGTTTTAGGGAAGTTATTATGTAATATTATGTATTGAATGAGTGCCTTAATTCTAGTACAACAAAATTAACAGAAGTTATAAATATGTGGTTATGAAAAGTGTTTGGTGCCCTTGTTTCTTGAAAGAATGTGAGATGTGACTCTACCCTAAAAGAACATCCCATTATGAGGAGGCTTTGTCTTAATAGATAAAGAAAATCCTTAAGATATGAGAGAAGATTTTATCCAAGAGAAGATACCCTCATGATATTGAGAGGCTTGTCAGAAAATTTTACTCGTGCTGAATATGAATTTCAAGTTAGTAGATTTCTCAAGCCTGATCGAGATTGATGATTTTTCTATAAGTTAGTTATTGTCGTGTGTGTTGAGTTTAGTTATGGCTGTAATACAATTTGGGTTAGGTGGTTGGGTCGATGTTTAATATGTAATGAAAATGATATAATGAGATATGTGTGGACATAGACAATTAACCGAACCATGCTAAAGATATTATTTTATTGACGCTTCTTGTTACAAGAGAAATATTCTTAGAAACTATTAAGACATAAATATATTTATCATTAATATTCATCATGTGAAATTTTTCACGCAATTTTTAAATGTAAGACAAACTCAATTGATTCATATTAGTTTCAAATACCTTTAAGAGACGTCAAGATAACAAACCAATGATCGATGATAAATGTCAATTTACTTACAATTTGGTAATATAAGAACAAAATAAAAACCCGAGATCTATAGTGTAAAACTTGTAACGTTTTGTATTAGTAGTTATTTTTGTTGATTTATAATTTATGAAAAACTAACCAATCACTAATCTCATAGCGATATTAGGAGGTCAGGTTAAGCATTATAGGGATAGTATTAAGATAAAATTGTCAAACATGTTTCTCCATTCATTCTAAATAGCTAGCAATTAATTATTTATATCTCTATTTCTATTATATTAAAAGGGATCAAGGAGGAGAAACTTTTAATTTCCCCTGTAGATATCGTCTTTTGTCTGTTCTAATATTTTAAAGGAAAAATGAGGTATTTAAGCTATTTTATGTTTTACTTTTGGTTAATGACCTTTTTTCTTATTTTGCAGATTTGGCCAAAAAATAGGAAAGATATACTAGATTGTTAAGATTTTGAATGTTATTTTACTTTTATGCCTGAACATGAATAATTTCCGGTATTCATCCACGTCATTAGAGAAGAAAGATAATTAAAGCAAATGACACGAAAGCATTATGGGGATAGTTGAATTTGCCATGTTGGTAGTTCTGAAGAAGCTGATCTGGAGCTACTCGCCTGGTCAAGTAGTCAAAGTATAAAAGTCACATAGGAAGTCACACAAGCCAAAGAAACCAATCAAGGGAAGAAGAAGGAATTATCGTCGTGGCAGAGCTGACAACAAACATCACGACCGCTAGATTCATCACACTACATCCAACGATTCAAAATTAAAAAGTTGTTAATACTGATAATCAAGGCTCAATCATTCATCTAAAAAATGTAGCAAATCTTAGAGGATAAGCTCAATCTCAAAGAATATTTCATTTATTCTTGATTTATTTCAGGAATTTGGTTGTAATACAAGCCTATAAATACAGGCCAAATTATGAATTACAGAAACATTGAATACAAGCCAGTGAAATTGCCTCACTTTCATATTTAATATCTCTGCTCTCATTACTTTCTAGTGTAAGGGAAAAGTTCCTTTACATTCTTTGTGCTCTTGTTGAGAACTGGAAGAAAACACTCGAGAAGCCCACCCAAAAACACTAAACATGCCTAGAACTAGATCCAGCGCACCCTATAATGAAGACAATGAAGCCAAAAACAATAATGATCAAACATATCAATGGACCCCACCAGTGGCGATGGTCCAGACAATTCTGCTAGGATGCGAGAGATGGAAGAACGGAACGTAGAAACACAGCGATATGCGTGGAGAGCTATGCAAGAACATATCCATGCTCTTCAACAAGAGATGGCTCGGACGCGTATTGAGGTCAGCCAAAGAGTAAATAATAAAGAACAATACATTCGTTCAGAGAACAACGGGTGACAGGCAAGATAGGAAAACCACGAGAATAGTAGGAACGTGCAATTAGAAGAAGGGGAAATCCAGTATCAAAACTGAGAAAAGGAGGTTGCAGAGGAGATGCGCCAGTCCAGAATTATCACCAAGGAAGTTGTGGAAGAATTACTAGAACAAAAGATGCTGGAGATGAGGAACCTGGGGAGTACTGGAAAAAGCGAGATTGAATCTCTCACTCGTACCCCGTTACGCCCAGAGATTTCTAGCAAGCCCTGTACCCAAGAAATTTGTGTCACCAAAGTTCAAGTGTTACGAAGGGAAAACAGATCCAGTCGATCATCTCTGTCATTTCAGGTAGATAATGGCACTATATCAGTATGAGAATAAGTTAATGTGCAGAGTGTTCTAAACCAGTCTAGATGAAACAACCTTAAAATGGTATCAATCGCTCATTGTCCATTCAATTACTAAATTTTCTATTATGTCTTCTATCTTTCTGGAACAGTACTCCACATATCGACCAGTAATGGAAGACACAGAGTACCTCCTCACGATCACGATCACGGAAGGAGAATCCTTACGGGAGTACACCGAAAAATTTAAAGACGAAATGGCGAAGGTTGAAAATTGTGATGATCGGATGGCCAGACTAGCTTTTAGAAGTGGGTTGGGACCAAACTCACCCTTGTTTGAAGACTTGTCAAACAAAAAAACTTTATTTGTGGCAGAGACTTTGCAACGGGCTCAGACTTATATCACATTGGATGAAGAAAAGAAGAGTCTGTTGAAAGTAAATGAACAAAAAAGGAAGAATCACGGAAGCGAGAAAGAAATTCCAGATTAGAAAGGAAGAGAAATGACAGAACAGATAAAGCTGATGAAAGGGATGGAAAAGGAAAAGGATAGAGTACCAAAGACAAGACTCGAGTAGAGTACATCTAAGGGATAAGGTCTAAACACCATTGACCCTCCTAGTAAATCAGATTCTTGAACAGATTAAAGACAAGCCATGGTTAAAAAGGCCAACACCACTTACAAAGGAATCAAATTACAAAGATAAGGATAAGTATTGTTCTTTCCATAGAAGCAACACACATTACACTAGAGATTTCTTCTAACTCAAATATTACATTGAAGAACTTATAAAAGATGGATATCTGCATTGGTTTGTGCAAAGAGAAAAGCATAAACATGAGGTAGAGAAAGAAGACCGTGGAGATGAAAAATGTGATAATGGGAAACAACCTCTTCGCATTGTCTGCACTGACAGAGTAAGAGGGAACAACAAGGAACGAAAGGAAGCACTACTGTAAGAATCCAATGTTGGAGAAGCGCATGGAGAATCGTTTATCTGACAATGGGAATCTCCCGCTGATATTTGATGATCTAGATCTCAAACACCATAATGACACGCTTGTCATTTTGATACAGGTCGTAAATTGCCTCTTGAGAAGAGTTCTGGTAAATGATGGAAGTGCAGTTAACATATTGTACTAGGCCACGTTAGAAAAGATGTCAATGGGAGATTCGAATCTTTAGGGGACCTCACAACCGTTGATAGGTTTCAATGGAGCTATCAGTTACTTGGAGGGGATCCTTGCTCTCCCTGTAAGAGCTGAAACGTTTAATCATATGACTGAGTTTGTGATTTTGGATACTTCATCCCCATACAACACCATTCTGAGAAGAACGTGGCTGCATAAGATGAAGGTTGTACCATCAACCTTCTATCAAATGTTAAAGTACCCCTCACCTAAAGGAATTAAGACCATCAAAGGAGACCAGGCTTTAGCCCGCATCTGTTCTATGATTGCATTAGAGTCAGCAAAGAAAAAGTGTAGAGAATAAGCAAAACAAGGACAACCAAAGGAAGCAACTCAATAGCAATCAAAGGATGATGGGTCAGACCGCCCGAGGTACAAGGTGGGAGAACATACAGAGTTGGTGTGCTTAGAAGAAAGAGCACATAAAATGACAAACATCAGCACATGCCTTGAACAAGTAGAAAAAGACATGTCGATTGACTTTCTATGAAGGAACAAAAATGTTTTTGCCACTACTGCACCAGAAATGCCGGGGATTCCAAAAGAGATTATATGCCATAAACTGAACACAAACCCAGTAGTAAAACTCGTAAAATAGAAGAAGGGAGTTTCGCGTCGAAACAGAATAAATCAATAAAGGAAGAAATAGATAAGCTACTAAACGCAGGATTCATTAGAGAAGTTGACTATCCAGAATAACTGGTCAATGTGGTGCTGGTATGAAAAAAGAATGGTAAATGGAGAATATGTGTGGACTTCACCGACCTAAATAAAGCTTGTCCATAAGAAGACTATCCACTACCCAAAATTAATTAAATGGTAGACACCACATCTGGACATGAGCTCCTCATCTTTATGGACGCCTACTCTCGATATAACCAGGTTGAAACTGTTCCAACCTGACCAAGAAAATACTTCTTCTGTTACTGAATATGGCATCTATTGTTATAATGTAATGACTTTTAGGTTGAAAAATGTAAGAGCTACGTACTAGAGGTTAGTGAACAAAGTATTCCATGGTCAAATTAGAAAAACTATGGAGGTATACGTGGACGACATGTTGGTGAAAAGAAAAAAATGAACAAACCATATCCAAGATCTCGATGAGGCTTTCTCAGTCCTAAGAAAAAATTAATGAGGCTGAATCCGGATAAGTGCACTTTCGATGTCACTACAAGGAAGTTCCTTTGCCACTTAATAACCCAATGAGGGATAGAAGTTAACCCAGATCAGTTGAAGGCTATAATGGAGATAAAGTCCCCAAGGAATAAAAAAGAAATTTAAGTACTAATCGGAAGACTCGCAACTCTCAATAGATTTATTTCCAGATCAACATATAAATGTAATCCGCTCTTTAATAAACTAAGAAAGAGCTCTATAGAAAGATGGGATGAAGAGTGTGAAGAGGCCTTCAACAAAATAGATAGTACTTAATAACTCCTTCACTACTCTCAAAACCAATGCCTGGTGAACAACTCTTCTTATATGTCGTAGTTTCAGAAACAACTGTAAGTGCCGTACTCATTAGAGAATAAGAAAATAAACATAAGCCCACATACTTCATCAATAAAATTTTAGTAGCGACAGAGACAAGATCTAAAAAGATGGAAAATTAGTACTGGCAATCGTGATTGCTACTAGGAAGTTGAGACCTTATTTTGAAGGACACAGTATTAAGGTATTGACGGACACGCCTGTTAAAAGTATACTACACTCCTCATAAATAAGAGGAAGAATAGCAAAATGAGCAATTTAACTAAGCCAGTATGAGATCTACTTTGAGCCCAGAACTTTAATCAAGGCACAAGTGTTAGCAGATTTCATCGCAGACTTCACCGGAGAAATAATTGATTCAGGAAAGCCTAAAGAAATTGAGAACATATATTGGAAACTATATGTTGATGGTGCTTCTAACAATAAGGAGCAGGAGTTGGAGTAGTGGTGCAAACCCCATTCGGAGAAATGTTAGAGCATTCTATCTCATTTGGATTTAATGCATCGAATAATGAGGCCAAGTATGAAGTGTTAATAGCTGGAGTATCTTTGTTACTAGAATATGAGGTAACTGATGTGAAAATATTTTTTGATTCCATGTTAATTGTCAAACAGGTCATGTGAGAATACATAGCTAAAGACGAGAGAATGATAAGTTATTTACATCGGGTAAAAGAATTACTTCAACAAATCTCGAGAGCTGAGAACGGACACGCAGACGCGCTAGCAACTTTGGGATCATCTTTATGATTCCCGCATAAAAGAAATGTGCCTGTGGAATTCTTGGAGAAACCAAGAGTTCGGCCCTCATCGAATAACGTTGCTAAAGTGGAAATCGGAAAGGAACCAGCTGGCAACATGATTTAATCCTCTATCTCAAAAAGGAGTACTCCCTCATGATACACTCCTTGCAAAAAAGTCCAACAACAAAGTGCACGTCAATAAATGGATTATTATATAGAAAATCTTTTTCAGGATCGTACTTGAAATGCTTGAAGGAGAAAGAAGCGCAATATGTCTTAGCCGAAATTCATGAAGGAGTATGCAGGAACCACACTAGAGGAAGAACGTAGCTCACAAAGTCTTAAATGAGGGATATTACTGGCCTAAAATTCATCGAGATGCCAAGAAATATGTAAAAAATGTGATAAATGCCAACGATTTACCCCAGTCACCAAAATGGCTCAGGGAGAACTGAACACAGTAGCAAGCCCATGGCCTTTCATGCAGTGGGCACTCGACATCATCGGTCCACTCTCTATGGCGCCAACTCAGAAACGCTTCTTTCTAGTGGCCACAGACTACTTCATGAAATGGATAGAAGTGGAGGCTATCGTGAGAATCTGAGAAGAAGAAGTCATAGGGTTTTTGTGGAAAAACATAATATGTAGACATAGAATACTCAAGATATTGGTCTTAGATAATATACTGCAGTTCACAGGAAGAACTGTTAAAGGCTTTTGTTAAGGATTTAAAATCACCATTCGTTTCTCCACTCCATACTATCCATAGGGAAATAGATAAGCTGAAAGATCAAATCATATCATACTCGACATCATGAGAAAGAAACTAGAGTCCATAAAATGAAAATGGGTAGAGGAATTACCAACTCTACTTTGGGCATATAGAACTACTTACAAAGAAGCCATTGGAGAAACAATGTTCGCCTTACTATTCGGGGTAAAAGCTGTAATTCCTGTCGAAATTGGGAGCCCAAGAGTAAGGTCAGAATTGAATGGGTAACATAATGATAAACTCCTCAAAAGTAGTCTTGATCAATTAGAGGAACAAAGAGAAGCTACCCTAATCAGAGTACCGCATTATAACCAAAAAAGAAGATCTTATTTTTAGAAAAGAATGAAGAAACAAGAATTCCAAAAAGGAGATCTAATCCTAAAAAAGTTTTTCAATCAGAAGGGAAAATTGAGCCAAATTGGGAAGGACCATACATCATCAGTGGCGTAGGAGGAACCATATATTATTTGTTGAAGATAGAGGAAAGAGCAGACCTAGCGAAACCATGGAATGCATTTCATTTAAAGAAGTACTTTGTATAATTGTAATTTCATTAGTGAAGACGAAGGAAGGAGCAGACTTGTCCTTGGTAGGGGCAATTCATAAGTCATACTCTTAGAAAAAACTAAGGGCTTAAGTCCTTGGTAGGAGTAATCATAAGTCCTACTCTCAGAAGGAACTAAGGATGTAAGTCCTTGGGAGGGGCAATTCATAAGTCCTACTCTCAGAAAGAACTAAGGGCGCAAGTCCTTGGGATTAGCAATTCATAAGTCCTACTCTCAGAAGGAACTGAAGGTGTAAGTCGTAGGAATGGGCTATTCATAAGCACTACTCTCAGAAGGAACTAAAAGCGTAAGTCCTTAGGAGGGGCAATTCATAAGTCCTACTCTTAGAAGGAACTAAGGGTGTAAGTCCTTGAGAGGGGCAACTCATAAGTCCTACTCTCAAAAGAAATTGAAGTGAAGTACTAAAAACAATGGACAAGAAGAGCTGAGCTCAGACCAGAAAGAAGAGCTGAACGCAGACTAGAAAGCTCAAAAGTTCATAACATAAAAGCTTTAGGAGCTGTGTCCAGACTAGAAAGAAGTGTTGCGCTCAGAACAGTCAAAAGTTCATAACAGAAAAGCTTCAGGAGCTGAGCTCAGACCAGAAAGCGCAAACCAAAATGCCAAGAACATAGGAGCTTTGGTACTTCAGGAAAGAAAGAAGTCAAAACCTCATAGTAGAAAAGAATGACAAAAATCTGAACCTCAGAAACGAAAAGGAAAAATTAGTTTAAGGAGAGAACTTCAGAGCATAAATTCTTTAGTGGAAAAGCAAAACGAAAGGGAGCTGCTTAGAATAAGAAAGTCCAAAAAGTTGCTACTTCGCTTCAAGATAAGAAATACATATGGACGTCTATGAGGTAAATTTTGTAATAGATTAATAATTCTAATTGATATAGCTTCAAGGAATCCGGAAAAGCTTCTATATTGATGAAAAAGAGAGTACAAAAAAGAGTTACAATTGAAACAAAAAGAATCTAAAAAGAAGCAGTATCCTCATTCTGAACCCCAAAAAAGATCTCAATAGGGGTCGAAGCATCTCCTGCAAATGGAGTATCATCAGCAGCTCCAGAAAGGTTAATTTCGTCTTGGCCTGCAGAAGTTGTGGCTCTACTCTGCTCATCAATAGGAACATCGTAGAGGGGTTTTCTAGGAGCTGACTTCATTGAGCCGTCTCTGTAACCCACACTGTAGATTACCTGCTCAGCTTCATAAAAAAGGGTCTGATATTCTTCTCCAACCTCTTTCTCTTTCTATTTCAGAGCTTGAGCTTTGCTTGCCTCAACAGCTGCCAGAGACTCCTCAGCAGTCTTCAATGCCTCATTCACAGCCCATAGAGATTATGTCAGACCCAAAATCTCTGCCTTAGCCCCATCAACTTCTACCGCTTGCTTCTTCACTGTCTCATCAAGAACAGTCTTTGACTATTTTAATTGAGAAACCTCTTTGCGAATACCCTCAATAATGCCAACAGAATGAACAACGTCCCTTCGTAGCTTCTGCAACGCTAAATCTTGGCCAGCATGATGCTCTTGGAGAGCATTATGGTGAATAATGGCTTGAAGAGAAAACAAAAATAGTAAGAAAAAGGTAAGGAAATAATCAAGAAGAAGGAAAAGGACAAAGAGCCATACTCTGACTAAGTCATGACTGAGAGAAGAAACGAGCTTGTCAATTCTAGAGTTCTGAGTTCTCACCAAATCAGCCTTAGAATTAATCCCACAGGCAACAGTGTTTGAAGACTAAACATCATCCAAAAAGTAGACTGTTGCTGGTATATTAGCGAATTTTCTGAACCGCCAAGGATCAGAACCTCCAGCTGCTCCCTGAGATCTAGAAGTAGGATCTTGACTAGTGGCTGGCAGAACTAGAGTAGGAACAGTAAGATGAAGAAGAGTAACATGGGGGGGAGGGGGTAAATCCTCACCCTGAATAGAAGGAACATCTAAAATGGGAGGATACCTTGAACAGCTGGTCCCGTCAGGTCTAAGGCGAGTTTGCCTCCCGACTTCATCCACCATAGTACAAAGTCTCTTTGACATACTGAGATTTTATTTCACTATCTAAAGTAAAGTGTTTTCCTCTAAAGAATAAGAACCAGAACCGCAGGAAGAAAAGTGGCCAGAAGAGACACGTGAATCTCTCACTAGACAGTAAGAAGTCGATGGGGCAGATGTGGAAGACGAAATTGGAGGAGAAACAATGGGAAGATCTCGTGGTAGAATGGAAAATGGCACGACTGAACTCGAGGGCTGAGAGCAAACAAGCGTGACATCACCGCGTGGGTCTAGGAGCTCGGACCCCTTTCTGTGCCGGCAATGGAAGGCGAGGATTAATTTCTCTTTAGTCTCTTGGGTTATGTAAGGCTTCCCGTTCTTAAGTTTATCTGCAGCAAAAGAGAGAATCAACATATAAAAAAGAAGAGGAAAAGAAAAAATGAGTAACAATGAAAAACTTAAAGAGAAACAATGTTGGGAAATGGGGCTTCGGTTACTTACTGAAAGTCCTCTAGTTCCTAAGAATTCTCTAGCGGTCATCACTGCCCCAATTTCCACCAATCACAAGGACAACCCTCTCCCAATTTTTCCCCCAGGGGAATGTTGGTCACCATTGGCCCTCTCTTTTCTGAAGTTCGATTAGAAAGATAGTAAATCTCATCCCTAGGTTTAATTACATAACATTATCTCAATTCATCGACTCCTAAATCCAAACCAAATCTCCTTTTTAAAGCCTCAAAATTGAGGAGGATTCTATAGGTGCTGAGAGTAAATTGAGAAGGGGAAAGATCACACCAGTGGAACAACAACTCTTGGAAAAATAAGGAGAAAGGAAGCCTAAGCCCTAGAGCAATATACATTGGACTTAAGGTCATGTGGTATGGAGGCCTACAAGAATGACCTAGGTGTCTACTCTCGCCTAAACCAAAATAACATTAGGAGGAAAGACGTCATGAATGATAGACATAAACTAGCTAAGCTCAGCCGAATTTTCTAACTAAAGGAACAATAGGCATATATTTAATTCCACCCCGACTCATGGCTACTGGAATTACTAACAGGAAAGAAAAGAGAAGTAGAGAAGACATAAGACTTACTAAGAAAAAGAGAGGGAAGTAAACAAAATGAAAGGGAAAGGAAGAACTCATATTGGCTTCAGACACGAAAGGTTATAGACATTAATTAAGAGAAATGACATGATGACTGACACACGCTTGATTGAAGGAAAATCTACAGGAGAAAACGAACCATCGCTGCTAACGCCTATTTAAAGGTTGACAACTGGAAAAAAAGATGACATATTTTGACAAAAAGATAAATAACGGCCATTAAATCTGAGTACGAGAATGGGAAGCGGTAAAAGAAATAAATGAGGAGAGTCAAAATGTTAGAACATATATCGAAGCATCAGAATATACGCTTAGCGAGAACGGATATCGAAGCATCATAATAGACGCTTAGCGAGAATGGATATCGAAGCATCAAAAATGACATTTAGCGAGAACAAAAATCAAAGCATCAGAATAGATGCTTAGTGAGAACAGATATCGAAGCATCAGAACAGACGCTTAGTGAGAATGGATATCAAAGCATTAGGATAGACATTTAGCGAGAATGGAAATTTAAGCATCAGAACATATGCTTAGCGAGAATGGATATCAAAGAATCAGACAGACATTTAGCGAGTATAGGATTTGGGGTGACATAATAGACCATTGATGAGAATAGGAGAATGAAACCACAGAAGAGAAAACTCACACAACCATCAAACGCACGTCATTCGATAAGGTAACTATTATTATTGTTAACTTTTACAGGTCATCATTATTGTAGGTCCCAATAAATTTGGTGTTGAAGATCGAGGAATCAAATCATTACACCTGAATGAAGAGAGACTTCATCAAGTGTAACGGGGGCAAATGAACAGGAATAATTTTCGGTATTCATCCACATCAGTAGTGAAGAAAGATAATTAAAGCAAATGCCACGAAAAGATTATGGAGATAGTTGAATTTGTCATGTTGGAAGATCTGAATAAGCTGATCTGGAGCTACTCACCTTGTTAAGTAGCCAGAGTATAAAAGTCACACAGGAAGTCACGCAAGCCAGCAAGGCCAATCAAGGGAAGAAGAAGGAATTATCGTCGTGGTAGAGCTAGTGACAATCATCACGACTGTCAGATTCACCACACTACATCCAAATGTTCAAAATAAAAAAGTTCTTAATACTGATAAGAAAGAGTAAGTCATTCAGTTAAAAGATTAAGCAAATCTTGGAGGATAAGCTCAATCTCGAAGAATATTATGTTTATTCTTGATTTATTTGGTGAATTTGATTGCAATACAAGCCTATAAATACAGGCCAAATTGTGAATTAAAGGATCGTTGAATATAAGCCAGTGAAATTAACTCACTTTCATGTTTATTTTTCCACTCTCATTACTTTTTAGTGTAAGGGAAAAATTCCTTTACAATGCCCTTAATATTGTTTTAGGTTTTATCTTTCCTCTTTCTCGCAGGTTTCTCTTTCCTCTTTCTTTTTTTCGCAGGTTTCTTTAAGCTCATGTTTCTACACATATATGGTACTATACTATGCCTATATAAACATATATTATTGAAAGTTTTAACATTACTAATAAACTTGGAGTTGGATATTCTCATTGACATGAAAACTTGACTTCAATCTCTCCCTTCATCTACCTGTATCATAAAGATGAACTATGGATTATTAACCATATTTTATTTAATAAAAAAAATAATAACAATCAATAAGTTACGATAACATACAAAATACTATGTAATTATATAATATATAATTATGTAGTATATACTCGTATACGCTGAGTATATATTAATATACCAAAAATCTGCATAATATAGAAAGTATACTGGTTTGCCTCCAAAAAATAGAGTAAAACAGAGAGACAAACCGTTAACTCGCGAAGTAGGTATATTAAGTCAATTTCATGAAAAAAAACTCAAATAACAATACAAATCTCAGAAAAATCAGGCATGAACTTCAGATCAAGCTTAAATTGCAAGCACAAAAAACTTACCTCTGGGTTTGACCTTCACGATTCTTTGTATTTTGTGAATCTAATACATATTGTGATGATTTTCTCTTAGATCTTTCGTAGGGTTCCTAGTGTCGCCACTTGAGAGACTTTGGGACTACGGTTTGGTTCTTCTCAATTTTTCGTTGAAATGAGACGTGTGGGAGGTAGGGTTTCCTTTGTTAGTATAGACAATTTCAGAAGTTCACTATTATTATTAGGGTTTCATGTTGGAATTCTGGTAAATTCGACTATTTGTGTAATTTATTAAGTTTTGGTCTATTCTCTTACTTATTTTCCTATAATGGGCTAGTTTCCTAATTGAGCTTATTTTGAAGACACATACTTTGTTTATTGGCCCATATACTAGTCTAAAACTCTATAAAGCCCAATGTCTAAAATAGAAAACTACCCAAATGACTAAAAAATAAAAATAAAAAGAGTCCAAGGATTAAAAAAATAAAAAAAATGAGTCTAACTAAAAACAAAAAATCTTAACTTTGCCTATAAATAGAGAGGTGATCTTCCCTTGAGGGGGGTCTTTTGGAGAGAGAAAAAGAATAGGTATTTTGGGGAGAAAATGAGAAAAGGTCTTTTAGAGAGAGAAAGAGAATATGTCTTCTAGGAGAGAAGGAGAATAAGTCTTTTAAAGAGAGAAAGTGAGAAATAGAAGAGATTTTGTTAGAAAGAGAGAAAAAGGAGAGAAAGAATATCATTTATTACTATTCATCTTTTTTTATTCTTTTGCTTAAAGTAGTTTAAAGTTCTTGCACCTTAGCTAAAAATATATATTGTTCATTGCTCTTCATCCTTTCTTATTTATACTCACGTAGTGCATCTTTTTTTTTCTTTCCATAAGTGAAAGTAGAAGTATTTGTTCATTTGTTCATTTTTTTACTCTTAATCTTGAGTTTTATTAAACAACCCGTGAACGTGTTTTCAATCTCGGGTGTGCGCGGGCTCGAAAGAGCCCTCGCTGGGGGGAGTATGGTCGCAAGGCTGAAACTTAAAGGAATTGACGGAAGGGCACCACCAGGAGTGGAGCCTGCGGCTTAATTTGACTCAACACGGGGGAACTTACCAGGTCCAGACATAGTAAGGATTGACAGACTGAGAGCTCGGGGGCACCGGTGGAGTCACCGCCGCTGCCGCCA
Source organism: Datisca glomerata (assembly GCA_003255025.1). Lineage (NCBI taxonomy): Eukaryota > Viridiplantae > Streptophyta > Magnoliopsida > Cucurbitales > Datiscaceae > Datisca > Datisca glomerata. Next base: position 110,744 of record QANY01002203.1, read on the forward strand.
CCCATGGTGGTCCCCCGGCGGTCGGTGCGGCAATGGTTGGTCGAGATCGAGCGGGATTTTTCGTTGCGTGGGGGAAAGACCATAGGCAGTTGGACCTTGGGTTGGGTCAATCGGTCCGCCTATGGTGTGCACCGGTTGGCTCGTCCCTTCGACCGGCGATGCGCTCCTGGCCTTAACTGGCCGGGTCGTGCCTCCGGTACTGTTACTTTGAAGAAATTAGAGTGCTCAAAGCAAGCCTACGCTCTGTATACATTAGCATGGGATAACAGAATAGGATCGCATTGACAATTTTCTTCTTTAAAAAACTTACAAATTTGATAATGAGGATGAGGACAAACGTTTTTAATGGTATGCAAATCAACTTAATCTGAATCAACTCTTTAATGATTGAATGTATACAATCCACGCAAAAAAAATCCCTTAAGAAATTTCTCATACATAAGAAATGTATAAAATATGATGTAGAGAGTTAAACATCTATATGGATAAATATTATATAAATATTAAAGTTTTGAATCTTTTTAATATTCTCACATGTTGATTTTTTAGATCTTATCATCATTTTTTGTGACACCCAGTTGAACTAGTTACAGTCCATGATTCTTCATTTGCTACTTGATTAGTAATGATTGAAGAAAATAAATTAATGATAATTAGTAAACTATGTAGTCAAAATTATAAGGGTATATTTATATCTCAAAAAACTATTTTATTTTGAGATTTTTATTGTCAATTTTTGTGTGACTCGACTTAACTAGTTACCATCCGTAATTTTTCTTTACTTTTTGAATAACAATGATTGAAAAAAATGATATTTAGTATATTATGTAGTAAAAAAACAAAAGGTATACTCATACCTATAATTAAAAAAATTAAAAATTAAAAAAATATATATAAGAAAAGAAAAGAAAATCAAAAGGAGAGGAGACAAAATCTGTTCTTTTGTTTTCTGTTCTTTCCCTTTTTTATTTTTTTATTTTCTTTTTCTTTTGATTCATAATCATTTATCATTTGAAAATTCTCATTGAAGCACCCTTAAGATAGATTTTAAAGATATTATGATCATTTAGATTATTTTAAAGATATTATGACTGTTTTAAAAGGATCTGTGATTTTCTTATGTAGTAAAAGACATATCTACCCCTTATAGTATAAAAATTTCATTTGAGTCCCTCCTTCACCTTCTCCCAAAACCACTCTATGTGAAACCCTTGTCTTTGCAAAGAACTCTCTTTGCGATTTCCTCTATCCCTGCCTCCCTCCATCTCCGCGATAGTCTCCCTTCGTCGCCCTTATTTTAGTAAAGTTGTGTGATTGTTCACGATTGCTGTTCGAAACCCCAATCTCTAGTGAAGTTGCGCGATTATCGTTAAAATACCTTTCAAAAATCTTCTCCTCCAACGAAGTTGTGGGTTTTCCCTCCCACTGCCTAAGAGCATCCTCTTTCTTTTCAGAAATAAAAATCTAAACAATTCATACATTCCTGATTATGATTTTTTGTTCTCTGTGGATCTTCATCTTGGGGTGTCCTTTAAAGGGCCACCTTGTGTTTTGTTGGTCTGACATTAATGTAATACATTATGCTAATTATTGCAATTACTCCATGTGGGCGCTTCTTGAATGATAATTTTATTCTACCAAAATATGATTTTGGTAATATATGTTTCTTTTGTTATTTTGCAGGCATTTCCTTCTTTGCATAAATAGAACCATTGCAATGGGTTAGTTCTTGATGGGCGGTTGAAAGAATTAAAAGTTATTAATATTTTAACCGGTAAAGGTGATCTTAATCTTGCATCACTTTATGGGATGGTTCATTTTAGCAGAACTTGAGATTCTTTTCCCCATTTCCTCAATGCAGTTTATTAGGTGTGGAGAATTCCTTTTTAAGTTTAGCTTCGCATGTCATACAGTCCTATATACTCATATTGGTTCGACATTTATAAGGTAAATTCCATTACTTTCTTCTCTGTTTTTCTCTTCATCTCTAAGTTGCGATATTGCTTAGTTGATAAATTATCATATGCTTCATAACCTGATGCTGGTTTGTGCCAAGTTTGAGTCTTTTGGCAGAATATTGACAAAATCCCCTTGGTTAATTGCCCATTTATTGTCATTCATTTAAGCCAAAATTCTTTTCATATTTCTCCTTTATAATTTCCTATTTACTGCATTGGTTCTTCATGGGGTCATCTGAGATGTGCTTTGGGAAAAGAAATGAGGACTTGAATGTAATGGTCCTGTGAGAATACCAACCAAGGTTCTTGAGATAAAGCTTAAAGAATCAGACCAAAAGACTACCGAAGTTAGCACGAAATGGAGTATTGTCCCCGGTTGTGGACTGAATGAATCTATTTTTGGTTTAGTAACCACTAGCAACTTCATTAATCCTCAGGTCTTATGATATTTTTTGTCAACCGTGTTTGTTTCTGGTTATGATTATGTCTAACATTTTCTTCAATACTCTAATTTGAATTCTATGTGGGTTTCTTTTTCTCAAGATGACCTTGCATTTAAACATGACTATGTGCATCCTATCTAGATGATGTTTATAACCCATAGAACCATAGTTCTCGAAATAGTGGAGATCAGTTAAAGAATCCTTGAAAGAGTACCAATGTTTTTGAAGTTTTGAGGAAGAGAATCGATTAGAAAGAGAAACCAAGGTCAAGCACCTATGGGCATGACATTGAAGACTCTAGATTTTAGGGTGCTTATTATGTTATTAGAGAATTGTTGTATATGACGTGAATCAATGTTGATATTTATTATGTTATTAGTGAGTTGTAGTTGTATAGCATGACATTGTGACTCATTGTTGAAATTTGAATCTGCTTAGATGCTCTTCTGTTTTGACTCATAATAACAGACTCATATTGCCTTGTTTCTGTTTGCCCTGTTAAACCATGATCTAACAGAAAATATTCTGCTATACCATGGTCTAGCAACCTGGCACGCGAATTTTTTTATGTCTTGAGATGATCTTATATTGTTAATGTAGGTTATTTCGAATGTCATAATTACAGACCTCACATTTTCCTGTTTCTGTTTGTTTAGCTAGATAATGGTCTAGTAGAAATGATTTTGCTAAACTATGGTCTAGCAAGTGTTAATTTTAACACACAACTGCTAGACCATAGTCTACCATAATATTTTCTGTTAGACCATGGTCAGCCACCTGGCACGTGAAAAATTTGTTGATGTTTTGGGATGATCTTATATTTTTAATGCACATTGTTTGGGATGTCATAATTACAGACCAACATTGCCCTGTTTGTGTTTGCTCTGCTAGACCATGGTCTAGCAGAAAATATTATGCTAGACAATGGTCTAGTAAGCGATAATTTTAACATAAAACTGCTAGACCATGGTCTAGCATAATATTTTCTGTTAGACCGTGGTATAGCGACCTAGCATGTGAAAAATCATTTCTATCTTGTGATGATCTTATAATGTTAATGCAGGTTGTTTGTGATGTCATAAATACAGACCCCTTATTTTCCTGTTTTGTTTGCTCTGCTACACCATGGTCTAGCAAGTGTTAGTTTTAACACACAACAGCTAGACTCTCACTGTGACTGGAAATGGAAAACACGAAGAAGAAGACACAAAATTGAAGGGAAAACAAAACAAAAGAGAGAGAAGTAAATAATGCTTTTGGAGTCCACCGCCTTTTTTATTCTACACCCACCTTTTAGGGTTGTTGATGATTAACCCAATAATTTTAAGGTTTGTGTTAGTAGAGGATATGAGTGAAAGTTTGCATCAATGGAGGAAACATGTGAGAGATTAAGTGAATAAATAAAAAAATGGAGAGAAAAAATGGACACTCATTACGCTGGGAAAATGGAAAACACGGAGAAGAAGACGTAAGAATCGGATGTAAAAAAAAAAAGATAAAGGGAAGTAAGTAAGCTTTTGTGGGTTCCATGAGTCTTTACATAGAAAGGGTAAAATGGACTCTTTACTCTGTAAAAGACATATTTGCTTAAAGATAGAAGAGGGGTCTTTATTTCGTTAACCCCCCTCCCAAAGGTCTGAGCTTAAAAATTTCTCTTTATCATTCTAACTTTTCTTCTATTCCCACTTTTATGATGATAGTAGAGGGTGAGGTTCTGAGTTTGAACCCTTGTATTAACAACTTTTCTCCCATTTAAGTCTCTCTGCTCTGCAAGTTCTTGTCTAGGACCTTCTTCTCCTACGTTCTGTAGCTTCTCCCATATCCAAAATGGAAGAAATTTCAGCAAAATGACGTTCCCGCTCTCTAACAGAAGATGAGGAAGCAGTAATTAGTGTTAATGAAACCCTCCAAGTAGACTCTTTAGACAAAGGCAGATGCCTAGTCTTAAGAGTTCTCACTCTTCGACCCTTCAACAAAACTGTTCTCAAAAGAATCCTTCTACAAGTATGGAACCCCTCAAAATGAGCTATTATAAGAGAAATCACTAATGACCTCTTTGTGGCATGTTTCAACAACTCATATGAGAAGAAAAGAATTCTCTTTAATGAACCATGAGAGTTTGACAAATCACTTATCCTTCTCGGTGAGTTAGATGGTCTAAAGCAACCATCATATATCATTTTAGAGGAGGCCCATATATAGGTTCAAATTTATAATCTTCCTCTCAAGTGCATACTAAAGCCATGGGTAAATTCTTTGGAAATCTAATTGGAAAATATGTGGCTATAGATGATAACCAGGAAGGAGGAGTTTGGGGGAAGTATCTGCGTATAAGAGTTAGATTAAATGCAAACAACCTTCTGAGAAGAGGAATTAAAATTTTGCCTTCTCCTTCTTCAAAAGTAATTTGAGTCGATCCAAAATATGAAAAATTAACCGATTTCTGTTACACTTGTGGTCGACTATCACATATTAGTAAAGATTGTGAGTTTTTGCTCGAGGATGACTGATGTAGCGGGAGCCTCAATAAAACATTATCAATACAAAAAATTGTTGAATCGCGCACAATTTTTAGCAATCCATCTTCTAAAACATGTTGAATCATAATATTACCAGGATTCGCAAGAATACAAAAAAGGAAATAAAAGGAGAATGAATTCTCATTAAAAATATCAAAAACTATTTAAAACAACCGAATAAGATGAATTTATACCGCTCTAAAAAATACTAAAAATTAATAGAGATGAAAATTATGAAAAAATCTAAAATTACGACCGAAATAACTTCTGGGCCTCTGAAAGTGCTTAAAACAATATTTTTTGACCCGAAATTGGGCTGCGACAAAAGAATTCGGTTGCACATATAGATCTCTGAATATGCTTTGATTTGATATCTTAAGGCCCACGTAGTTCCACCAGGGTAAAAAATTACGCCATCTGAAAGTTAGCATGCGCGTGTCACAGTCCATTTGTTCTAAAAATTCTAAAGCTGCACCGTCCATACAATGATGCACATATAAGAGTTTCCAAACCCCAATATGGGTAGGGGTGTGCACGGTTCAGCTCGGTCGGTTAGTAAGACATTTTGTAATCAAACTGAATTCACCGATTACCTAAAACACCGAACCGAACTGGTGTAACCAAAAGAATCGAACCGAATGAAACTGAAGTAATCAGTTCGGTTCGATTATTTATAACCGATTCGGCTACAATTATAAAATTTCTAAAAAAATAACAAAAATCATTAAATTAAAAATATCAACACAATTAATATATGTATAAATTAATAATTATGTCTAATTTTTAATAATATATATCTAATTTGTATCTTATTTATTAAATTTTTAATAATTTATATTTAATATATATAATAAAAAATAATTATAATCCATTCGAATCGATTACATATTTATTATAAAATATAATTTAACTAAATGTAGGCTAATTAAAATTACGGTTTGTAAAAATTCTGAATATGGGTCCTGACTAAGAGCTGGAGAAAATGAGAAATATGCCATGAACCAGAGACCAGCAGATTCCTCAGTCGAACGAGGTTCAAGATATTCTCAATCCTCTGGACGTAATCTAGCTCTCAGTCGGAAACTAGCTCCCGCATCAAAGAAACAGTAGAAATCTCACCGAAACAGGAGCTCCCGTCGAAGTCTCCAAACCATTACCCAAACGTGAGGGACAACCATACTGATGACGTCAGACCATTGACAGGGGCAGATAAGCTGACAGCAGACAAAAAAAAAGATCTTTTGGGACCACACGTTACTTTTGGCCACGTCAATATACACAATACCACTCATTTGCAGAAGCTAACCGATTGGGCCTCCACCTCGTCAAATAAATATCCAAACCCGACGCTGGAAAAGGGGATCTGGTTCAAGATAAAATGGACTTCGACCAAAACGCTCGGCCCAATAACCACATCTCGAGACCCCAACTCATTACAAGGTAATCACTCATGACCCGATACTCTCCTGATCGGATCAAGACTGCGCAAACAATAATTAGTAAATCCACGTCAAGGACCAGATTCATGGTAAGAATCGAAGTCGCTCTTCCAACTCTACCAACAGCTCCTCTTCTCACTCACTCTGGATTTTGCAAGAAAAATTATGCAAAAGGAAGAGTACCACTCAAGGTTGGCCCTCACTTACAGGTAAAGAAACTCAGAAAAAATATTCTCAGAGATGTTCCCTCTCCCCATCAAGCGGCGGGTTCCGATGACCGGACCCGCTGCCAGCCATGAATCTGATAAGCTGGAACGCCTGGGGGTTGGGTAATCCCCGAGCTTTCAACTCTCTACGTCTCTTAGTCAGCGAGCAGAATCCAGATATTATTTTTTGATAGAAACAAAGATATCAAATTCTGAGGTCGGAGAATTGGATTTAATTTCTGTTTGGGGGTTAATTCCATTGGGAGAAAAAGAGGCCTTGGTATTATTCGGAAACCAGAGATCTCTCTAAACATCAAATCCTTTTTAGCAGGACACAGGCTCTGTTATTTCAAAAAATGGTTTGATTTGGTGGCTTACTAGATTTTATGGGAAACCGTTTACTGAATCTCGCAGACACAGCTGGTCTCGTATAAGCTCTCACGCTCTCAAATCTCCTGTGGCCGTTAATAGGGGACTTTAACGAAATTTTGGCAGATCATGAAAAAGGGGGGACTCTCTGGACCAAACAAGCAAATATCAGAATTCAGAAACTGTCTTGATAATTGCGGTTTAATGGGGCTCCAATTTAAAGGACCTAAATTCACTTAGACAAGGGAAAAATCTTATTGCTAATGATTTTTTCTCTTATATTAATTATTTTATAGAATTAAATTTTTATATTAATTTTTACTTAACGTGACATCTGGCACACTTTCAATTCAAAATCAACTTGTGAAATTATAAAAAAACTTCTTCACGAATTTCAAACGACAGCTTGAAAAAAAAGTGATGTTTACATGAAACACCACCACTTCATGTACATTACTTGCAATTCCCTCATTTCTCTTTTACTGTTACTATCTCTCTCTCCCGAAGTCGCAAGATCATTATATCTCTGCAAATTCTTGAGTCTTCGTCTCCCACAACAAGGAAAAACAACAATGTAAGTTTTTGGTTTTCTGAGTTTTTATTCTAGATTCTGAAGTGTTTTTTCTGGGTTTTTGATGTGTTTTTTTTTCAGGTTTCTGAAGTTTTTTTTTCTAGATTTTCGCGTTTCGATTTTTTATGGATGTCCGACGACTTCACGGGAATCATGTAGTTATCGTGTAGACTACACAATGACTTCACGGACATTGTGTAGTCTTCATGTAGCCTACATAATGACTTTACAGGCATCGTGTAGACTACACGATGACTTCACGGGAATCGTGTAGGATTCATGTAGGCTAATTAAATTTTGTGACATTATGATATAACAAACACAAGTATATTCTATATTTAAGTGGTTTGGTCATCCCGACGACTTCACGGGCATCGCGTAGTTTTCATGTAACCTACATGATGACTTCAAGAGCATCGTGTAATCATCGTGTAGACTACACGAGGACTTCACAGAAATTGTGTAGGGTTCATGTAGGCTAATTAAAGTTTACGACATCATTAAATAACAAACACAAGTATATTTCTATATTAATATATAATTTAAGTCTACAAATGTCATTATTTATATTTAAGTGGTTTAGTCATCCCATTGAGATAGAGGAATTGGATTTCTGCATGTTTTTCGGTTCTAACCAATTCGCCAACTATGTTTGCACTTCCTTCTCACTACTTCATCACCTCTAGATGGAATTCTCTATGTCCTGGGTCTACCATTTTTCTATCACGTTATAGGTGGCTATACTACCTTTTCATGAATCTTCTAACTGATGACCCAATCTATTTGATCTCTGAGAGGATGTATTATTTCCGCATACACAGTAGTTAGAGCCTCATTTTATAGAAACTAAGACACATACTATGTTTGGAAATATTGCATCGTCGACATGCAGCCAATGCGTGCAAAGAATTTGATCGAGATCAAATTCTCTGCACATACAAGTCTTAAGATGCAAGTTTATCACTGCTTCCCTACCCCCATCCGCAAAATGAAACTTGTGGATGTCGGAAGAAAAAAATGATAGTGTACGTAATGCAAGATGCTTCTTATTAAACTCAGTCTCAACCCAATCCGTCATCTGCGATGTGATTTGATAAGAAGCCATCCGTCATTCATAGAACCACCGTTGTAACATGTCACAGATATGTTCTATAAGACATGTAATGGGAAGCTTTCTAACATCCTTCAAAATCCCATTCAAACATTCTGCGATGTTTGTAATCATTATATTGTATCGCTTTCCATCAAAACGAGAGCGTGCTCACCTCTCGACTCTCCCCAGCGACACATATTGTGAGATATCTGGAAATGCATCTGTAAAATGAGTCGTTAGCCAATCAAATTTTGATTGACGGTACACCTTTGCTGCTTTCAAAATTAATGTGACTGCATCTTCATTTTTATAATTTGATTTGCCATTTTGGCCTATATGGAAGATGCAAGCTTCATGAAGCGCATTGGCAAAGATAACATGTACAACATTTAGTATAGTTGTATGCCTGTCGGATATAAACACCAAGTATTTCGGATCACCAATTACATCGTGAAGTTTACGAAAGAACCATTCCCATGAATTAATATTTTCTAAATCTACAATTCTGAATGCAATGAGATATACTTGGTTGTTCTCCTCCTTTGTTGTTGCAACAAATAATACGTCTTTGTATTTGACTTTTAAGGCAGTTACGTCAACAACAATGACAGGCCGTATACAGTTGAAAAATCCATGAACAGAGGGCCCAAGAGCCATGAATAAATATTTAAAATGATCCTGCTCACCGGTCTCTATGTATGTTATTATCCTTGAAAAACATTTAATATTGCTGCATTAAAATACGCACAGTACATAATGTACAAGATGCGTACACGAGGTTCGTATAATAATGGTTTAGACTACACGAGGTCCGTGTAACCATCGTGTAAACTACATGAGGTCCGTGTAACCATGGTGTAGACTACACGAGGCCCATGTAACCATCATGTAGACTATACGATGATTACACGAGGTTAGTGTAGGCATCATGTAGACTACACGAGATCCATGTAACCATCGTGTAGACTACACAATGGCTACACGAAGCTCGTGTAGACATTATGATGGAAAAATAAAAAATAAGTACATGGAGACCCTCGAACTAATTTCAATGCATATTCCCTAGCCCTTCATGCCTTATGGTGACTTATGTTGACATCGAAATCAAGCCGAACATATTCAATTATGTCTTTTAGCCTATATATAGATCTGACACCCGTGTATTTAGACTGTATGGAATGACCAATCAATGAATACGTAGCCTGATGGTGTTCATGTCTCAATACTTAAAATGTGCATGTATGTGTATTGATGAACTTTGTAACTTTGAAGTATGGATAATTTTTCAATTTCATGGCCCGTAACCTCCATTGGCATATTTTCTCAACACATACAAGTACCAATATTAATTGTTTTGACTTGAAAATCTAAAACACAAAATTTCTCCAGATGGCCATCATACGAGCAACCTTAAGCAGCTCAAATTTATCACTGTATAAATCATCCATATTTATTTAGTGTGATACAACCTGATTCAAATCATCTCGTTGCTCACTGGACCCAAAATGTTGTTAATTCAAATCAGGTTATGAACATAATAGACAAGTGATCTCGGGTTCAAGACCAGTATTCAAGTCTGGAATTATTGTATGGTCGTTTCCACTTATTGCTTTATCATGGTCATCTCCACGGATTGCATCATCATACACCCCCTGATGAAAATCATCATCATCTCCATCAACATCAACATCCTCAACCTCGAAAATATTATAGTCGTCATAACCAAAAACATCATCATCATGATAGTTTGTTTCAGAATGATCAACACATTCAAAGCGAGGAATGCTTTCATGTAAAGGTTGTCGTGACATTTGTGTTTTAGGAACCCAACTTTGATAAAACCCTATAGTTTCAGGAACCCGAGGTTGTTGTGACATTGTGGTTTGAGGAACCGAGCTTTGAGATAGAAAAAATTTGGCTTGGTACTTACAAATAGTAGGATTCTAAGTGATTCTGATCCATTCTCCTTAACAAAAAAATGGAAATCTCTATCTTCTAAAATTTCAATAGGAGGGCAGGGGACATGGATTTTATAAAGAAGTTTGATGGACATATCATAATTTGAAGGGTCTATTTGAAGTTCTTCATGCAATATACACAATAACTCGTGGTAAGTACAGTTAGTAGATATCTCCAATAATTTGGTATTCTCTCCAGTAAAAGACCATGTTGTACCATATTTCCCCAATCTCCATCATGCATTACAAAAATTTGAACTTCAGACATATCTGTATATACATCAATGAAGAAAGTCAGTAAGAAGAATACATAATAAAATGGAATATTATATGATGGTCGTGTAGACATCGGGTAGTCATAGTGTGATGTACATGAGGCTTTCACGGGCATGGTGTAGCCATCGTGTAGTGTACACAAGGCATTCACGAGCATCATGTACTATACACTACATGATGATTGAGTAGATCTTGTATACTGTAATAAGTCCTATACGATGAGTAAACGTTGATCGTGCAGTGTGATCGCATAGTGTACATGAGTGTACTACACGATGATCGTGCAGTGTTATCGTGTAGTGTACACGAGTGTACTACACGATGATCGTGTAGTTCCATCGTGTAGGGTACACGAGGACTACACGAGGAGTACACAATCATCATGTGGTCATACTATACACTACACAATGATTGTGTAGTTCTCGTGTAGAGTAATAGATGCTACATGATGCTCGTGAACTGCTGAAGAAATTTCTGATGCACTACACAATGATCGTGTACTGTACACGAGGTCTACATGGGGCTCGTGTACCCTATGTGTAGTCTACACGATGACTACATGAGACTCATGTAGTACCCGTATAGACCATGTGTAACACTACACCATCATCTAGTACTGGTCATATATAATAAATGAACTTCAAACCACGGTCCAGAAAGGAGAAAATAAATAAATATTTCTAGAAAACTCATGAAAATGAAAACTCATGAAAGAAGAAAGAAGATAAATAAATATTTCCAGAAAGAAGAAAACGTATACCTGTTCCAGAAAGAATAACTAACAATCCTTTACTGTTGCAGGAAGACGGAAGAAGACGAAGAAGAAAATGAAGTGGAAAGCGAAGAAGAAAATGAAGAAGAAGTAATGGGGTGGGTAGAGAGGTTTTGAGTGTTAAGTGAGTAGACTATGATATTTGATTGGACAGGTTGTAAGAAGAGCAATAGGGGGAAAAAGGTGAAATAGTGAAGGAAAAGTGGGCCATGGGTTAAGATAAGTACAAATTAGTGTAAGGGTCTAATTTTGTAAAATATGTAGTGTAGAGGTCTACTTTAGTAAAAACCTATTGCTGAAATCCTAGACCGTGCCTTTGCTACAGAAGAATGGTTAACAAGATTTCCTAATGCACGGCTCACACATCTGTTGGAAATCGAGGCGCGTGCAATGAAGGCGTTTAGTTTAAAAAAATTTATCGTCGGAAAATAATTGCGACATCACATGTTCTGAAAAATATTTTTTAATGCAACAATTTTTCTCATCGGATCCATTACATCTTGTACTCTATCAAGCATCCTCGCTAACAATGAACTTGTGATTCCACGAAAAATGAATTGTGAGATCCACACCAAGATCTTCCGAACCAATCCTCAAACATACTAGGACGGTGTGGGCACGTAGAATAATTCAAGAACACCTTTCTGTCTCTAGATGTACTCAACACATGAGATCTAGAGATTTGGAGAATGACTATTTAAGACAGAGCTCTGAAAGAGAATTTGAGAATTCGTAGAGCCTTACAATTAATCACACCTATGATTGCGTAATGAGGCCAATAGAACATTATATATTTATATATTCTAGGTAAATGCTGATTAAATTTGTAGGTTTTTCATAAAATAATAAATTATTTACAAATGTACCACTGTAGTGGGACCCACTACAATGTCGTGTGGCACTGTAGTGTGTCGTGAACTACTGTAGTGTCGTGAGACACTACAGAGTGCCACGCATCACTGTAGTTTCGTGTGGCACTACAGTGTGTCACGTACCGTTGTAGTCCCATGTAACACTACAGTGTGTCACGCCAATCCCTGATTCAAAAATTAGTGATTGGCATGTGGCAGTCTGACATACCACGTGGTAATTTTTTCAGATTTATTATTTATTTAAATCAGATAAATATCTAAATATCAGTTAATTCAAAAATTTCAGAGGTTCTTAGAGCTTGTTCTTCCTATCCCTTAGGATTTGGATGCCTAGAACATAGCTCACTTTTTCCAAATCTTTCATTTGGAATTTCTCAGCTAACCACTTCTTTACTTTCGACAAAGTTTCAACATCATTCCCAATGAGCAGAATATCGTTCACATAAAAAATTAAGAAAACCACTATCTATCTTTGATGTATTTATAAACACAAGTTTTGTCAATATTTTGTTCGAAACCATATGATTTAATAATTTTATCAAAAGTAAGATTTCAAGATCTTGATGCTTGATTTAATTCATAAATGGATTTACGCAATTTTTATACTTTCTGATCTTACTTTTTTTCACGAACCCTTCTAGTTGCATCATATAGATTCTTTTTTCAAGAGAGTCATTCAGAAAGGTTGACTTGACATTCATTTGTCATATCTCATAGTTTAAACTAGCGACTATGGATAAAAGAATGCGAATGGATTTTAGCATGGCAACGGGAGAGAATGTCTCATCATAATCGACTACTTCCCTCTAAGTATAGCCTTTGGCTACTATCCGTGCCTTTGAATGTCTTTACTTTCCCATATGCAACTCTTTTTTTCTTAATGATCCATTTACATCCATTGGGTCTGACTTATTTAGATGGATCTACAAGTTCTAAAGCATAATTAGAATACATCAACTACATTTACTGGTTCATGGCATCTTGTCATTTCTCCTTTTCAAGATCATCCATTGCATCTTTAAAGGTTAATGGATCGTGCTTATTAGTGTAAGATACTAAAACATGTGCCTCGAGTTCATAGTGAATAAGTTGTCTTACAACCCTCCCACTACGACATTGCACCGAGGTTTCCTGAATAGGAATACTGGTTTCTATGGTTTTTCGTTTATCAGTTAACGATGAAGATGGTTTGATCTAATCAGATGCAAGTTCTTTGAGAACTACTTTGCTCTAAGGTTTGTAGTTTATCATATAGTCGTGTACGAGGAAAGTAGCATTTGTCGATACAAACACCTTTTGATCATTGTGACTATAAAAGTATTCAACTCTTTGTTTTTAGAGCATAGCCAACAAATACACACACTTCATATCTTAAGTCTAAATTTCCAGTCTTAGGTCTAAAAATGTGAGCCGGACACCCCCATATACGAAAATGATGCAAACTGGGTTTGGAGCCATTCCATAACTCTAAAAGTGTCTTACTTACAGACTTAGAATGAACTACATTCAAAATGTAAGTTGTCGTTTGAAGTGCATATCGTCAGAATGTGAATGGTAGTGATGAGTAGCATAACATCGACCTAACCATATCCAATAATGTTCCGTTTCTCTTATCTGAAACACCATTTTATTATGGCGTTTCGTGTGCTGTGAGTTAGGATAAAATGTCATACTCTAGAATGCCATATCCAATAATGTTATCTTTCTCCTTTCTTAAACACCATTTTATTGTAGCGTTCTAGGTGCTTTAAGTTGGGATAGAATGCCATATTCTAGCAGGTAATTCTTGAATTATAAATCTAAGTATTCATCACCTCGATCTGATTGAAGTGTTTTAAAAAGATTTACCTAATTGCTTTTCAGCTTTAGCTTTGAAGTCTTTAAGCTTTCTAAAAGTTTCAGACTTCTACACATTAGGTAAGTATAATCGTATCTTGAGTAATCGTCAATAAATGTGATGAAATACTCATACCCACCTCTATCTTGTACATTGATCGGTCTGCAAACATCATTATGTATTAGCTTAAGTGGTTCTTTGGCTCTTTTCAGAGAAATGCCTCTTGGTCATTTTACACTCTGTACAAAATTCAGAAAGAGAAAGAGTTTCAACTTTTAGTTTTCTCAAAGCACCATGCTTTGTTAATCGGTTATTCTATCTTAGTTAATATGTCCCAACCTATGATGCCATAGATCTTTATTATCTTCTTGAGAAATTTTTTGTCGTTTGTTACCTTTTGGATTTTCTACTTTAAATAATTTTGAATTATTTAATGCTCGTTCAGTTGATTTAAACATATACAGTCCCATTGAAATTTTTGCATGACAAATATCGAATTCATTCTTAAAAATAATAATTATATTATTATTAAAAAAAATATCAAATTTTATTCATGCAACAAGGATAAAGAAATTAAATTTCTAGAGAATCCAGAAATAAAGTAAACATTGTTTGAAACAAGATAATTATTTTCAAAATTTAAACGGACTATTCTCAATGCTTTCATTGAAACGAGCGCACCAATGTCAATTCTCATTATGACATCGCCATCAGCAAGCTCCCTTGAAGAATCAAGCATCTGCAAAGAAGAATATATATGGTTAGTGGATCCTAAATCTATAATCAATGATGACAAACCATATTCCACTAAATAAACTTCAAGTACAAGTAAATCATATTTACCTTTCTTTTTCAGCTTAAAGAGATACTTGTTATAGTTTCTCTTTGAGTGACCTCCAACCCCACAATGGAAACATTTTCCATTGGGTTTGTTGTTGTTCTTGTTCTTCTTGACCTTCAGCGATCTCTTGGCTGTCTTTCCTTTCTTATTCGTACTCTTGCCCTTACCATTATTCTTCTTCATTTTGTTACTATAACCAATAGTGGAAGAAGGCTTTTACTCAATAATATTTGCCTCGCCCTCTTTGGTCATACTCTTACTGAGTGACTCAAAAGTGTGCAGTTTATTCAACAATTGGGTCATGTTTAATTGTAACTTGTTCATAACATAGTTAGTAGTGAACACAGAAAATGTAGGTGTGAGCGATTCAAGTATAATGATGATTTGAGTTCGCTAATCAATGGTAGTCCAATGCACTTCTGCCTCATGCATTATGTTGATCATGTTCAAAACATGTACATGCACATAATTTCCTTTCTTTATCTTAGTAGTCATGAAGCTCCTAGTAGCTTTATGATGACTTTGATAGGATTGCTTAGCCTGTAGAGATTCCATAATCTCATAAGCAGTTTCCATGCTTTCATGCTTTGTTCTATGAACATCATTCATTCTCACAAACATGTAGCACTTAGCTTTGTTGTAGGACTAAATTCAATCATCAAATTTTTCCCTAATATTTTTAGGGGCAATGGCAGCGGGCTCCTCAGGACATTACTTAGTAACAAAAAAATTGTGGTTCTCAAATATAAGCATCGAATTCAAATTCGATTCTCATCTTATGAAGTTATTACCATTCAATTTTTTGAGTGCAAGTGAAGCAGTAATAGGGTTGCCTATGTTAGACATAATAATAACTGTACATAAATAAAAAAACATATATCATTCAATATAATTGAAACAAATATGAAAAAAAATTGGGAAGTAAATGTGATGCATGAATGCAACATAACAAACACATAAACTCAACAATTACTAATCCACGATAAGACAACCCAATAATTAACGTGCTGCCTTTTGGTCAGTCATATTAATTTTAAATTGTCTATGAGACATTCTCATCCTTAATAATTAAAACTTAAAATATCTCACATTTTATCTTTTAATAATAAATGTACCGTTTATTTGGTAGAGTCATAATTATCAACTCAAAACTTAATTATGATTTTGTGAGTGTAACATCACTTAGTCCTATCTTCATAAGAAGTCAACCTTGATATTGATACAGTTTGAAACCTTCATAAGGGGGATGAAAAAAAAGCTATCTCGACTCCCTCACCGTATCTAACGTTGTTGTACTAATAATGGAGACCATAAGTCACATTGACATGTCAACCTTTTCCCACTCACTATTTTGCAATAATGTGTTTCTAATTAACTAATCAATTAATTCTAAATTAATCACTAGTTACAATAACCTTATGAATGTAAAATTAATTATTAATCCAATATAATTGGCCTAAGTTCATTTAATCTTCCAAAGAGCCTAAGACTAATTTTGGTGAACTTAGAATAATAAGCCAATTACATTCATCTAGCTTTAATAAAATACTTTTAATAAAGTTTGTTATCCTAAAGGTCTAACTAAACGCCTTTAAAGTAGTGTGATTACCAAGTTTAACTAATTAAAACTTAACAGTTTACATGCAACCGATTTCACAAACCAATCTATATAAACATAATAGAACAATCCTAATAAATCATGTTTCTACAAATGAGATGCATGATTAAATAAAGCTGTCTGGGGTTTCATGTATTGTATGTAATGTATGTTTTATGCATGGTTATGTTATTAACCAAATCAATAAACATTTATCTAAACAAAAAAATAAACAAATGATGAACCGAGTGACTATTGGGTATTTCTAAATTTTTAACTTTTGAAAATTAAAAATAATTATGAAACGGACTTCAAGAATACATATTTTCAAAAAAATGCTCCTTCTCCATTGGAGTTCCATCTTCATAATTTTCAAGCTTTGATCAAAATCCTTTTTAATTAAGATAAACTATATTCCTAATTAAATAATCTCATTAATTATCCTTTTTAAATCAATAGAATTTGAGTAGCCAAAAAATAATTTAATGACTTATCAAACTTGGATCAAACACAATCAATTAATTAATTTTAATTTAAAAAAATTAAAATCAATAACTCATTTTAAAATTACATTAATTTTAAAAAATTAAAAGATAAAAGATAGGATTAGGGGTTTCACCAAACATCACATGGATAGCGCAACATGGTATCAAGGTATCTGCGAATCGTACCCTTACAATCACAGGGATTACCGTCGGTGATGGTACCAGGACACTCCCATTGTCGCCACCGATTGCCCGACCACTCCGGGCGGCGCAATTCTCAACGCCGTTGCTGGCTGCACCACTTACGGCACCTATGTCGGCTTCTTATGATGGTCGCAGAACAATCCCGCCACCGCCGCTGCCGTGCAGTGGCCGTGAAATAGTCCTGCTGCCGCTGCCTTTGGTGGAGTTCTGTCGCAGAACTCCTCCTCCTCTTCTCCTCCGCATCCGTATTGTGCTTTCTTCATCTCTCGCGTTTGAAAAATTACAACATAATATTCAAAATAAAATTACAAAAATTCTTATGCCCCAAATGGCTTACACAAGATTTAAAAAAAATAAAAACGAAGCTTAAACACAAAAGTCACTATACAATCAACGATTCGTCATTAACCTTACATTCAAAAAATATAACCATCCATCCATTCATACATATCAAAATATATAGAATAATGTAAGGAAACTCACACAACATTATTTAATGTATACATATATAAAGACCGTTTTGATACCAATTGTTGAAAATCGAGGCGTGTGCAACAGAGGCATCTAGTTTAAAAAATTTTATCGATCGGACACTGTAGTGCCATATGGCACTATAATGTGTCATGCCAATCCCTGATTCAAAAATTAATGATTAGCATGTGACAGTCCGACATGCCACGTGATAATTTTTCTAAACTCATTATTTATTTTAATCAGATAAATATCTAGATATCAGTTAATACAAAATTACTTCCTGATCACACCTATCAACTAACTTATTTGTTAGTTAAAAATAACAGATTAGTTAATTCAAATTCAAATTATTATCTTATAATAATTTTATTTTATTTTATTTCATAAATCAAATATATTGTCTCACCTATTGATTAATTCAAAAATTAATCGATGTAATTAATTAAGTATAATTTTCTAAAAATTACAATAATTAATTTAATTAATAATTAAATTAATTAATTCTTATTTAGTTAATCTTACATAATTATCTCATAATTATATACTTTCTCAAGAAACTTAATTCCTTTTACAAGTTAGTCCTTTTTTATGTCATGAAACATTCACACTCAAGACTGTGTAGTACAGAGGTGGTTTGGGGACCATGGACCCATAATTCTAAGTTCTAATAAATCAGATTATATAAAATACATTCACTAAGATGTCTATCCACATCAGTGATCTGGATCTAGATCAAATGCATTCAAAATGCTTAACGAACCGTACTAGCAACTATTCTTTAAAGATTCTATATTTTAATATGTTGCGGATTATTTTATTCATTATATATTATTTTAATCATCTCGTACTAATACAAGACCATAGTGTCATTAATGAATATGAAATTTTCAGATATTTTATACAAATTATTCAATAATAATTCAGAAAAGGCAATTATAAGAAAAATATAATTTTATTAATTTCAAATTAAAATGTCTTTACACATGATTTGAGAACAGTATGCATAACAACATCACAAATTTCTCTCCTCAGACCACAAACCCCATGTCACTAAATCTATCCCTTGCTCCCTGCATTCAAAAACCACCCAGATACAAACACTTCAAATTTGTAGCTATGTAGTCGAGTACAAATGATTACTGAGCCATTATCAAAGAAAATTGGACTGCTGCAGTTAACCAACGAGCATATTTATTGATGAAGCTTGGAGAGTGTTCTCGTTCCCTCTCAAAGTAGAGTAAGCAAAAATTCAGCTCCATCCCCCAAAAAATTAAATCCTGCCAAAAATAATGAGATATGCTTTGTCATCAAAAAATAATAAATAAATTTCTAACTATAACTCATAAAAAATAATAAATAAATTATAATAATTTAAATATTAATTTTCATGGTGTCTGTAATCTTATCCTTCTCCTTAAAAAATAATGAGATATGCTTTGTCATCAACGCTATCAATGAGGACGAGGATACAGTTTTTTTAGGGTGTACAAAGCAACTCAGTGTGAATGAACCATTTAATGAGTTGAAAATGTACATTACATGCAAAAAAATCCCCTATGAAATTTTTCATATATTAAAAATTCATAAAATATCATATAGTGAGCTAAACATCTATATGGATTAGGATTATAAAAATATTAAAGCTTTGAATCTTTTTAATATTCTCTCTAGTTGATTTTTTAGATCTTATCATTATTTTCTTTTCTTCAATCATTATTAATCAAGTAGTAAAAGAAGAATCGTGTACAATAATTAGTTCAATCGAGTTTCACAGGGGATTTTTATTATCATTTTTTGTGTGACTCGATTTAATTAGTTATCATCCGTAATTTTTCTTTGCTATTTGAATAATAATTATTGAAGAAAAAATGATAATTAATAGATTATGTAGTAAAAAATAAAGAATATACTTATACTTAAAATTTAAAAAAACAAAAAAAAAATTAAAAATATAAAAAAAATCAAAAGGAGAGGGGGACAAAAATCTGATTGTCCTCCTTCTCCCCTTAATTCCCCGTGAAGCTACGGCAAATTTCTTTTCTTTTTTATAACTTTTTATCTTACATGTTTTACATGTGATCTCTACTTTTTTTTTATATTTCCTATACTTTAACATTTTACAATCATTTATCATTCTAACTTTTCTTCTATTAATCTATTTTACTTCTTTTTTATATATATTTATTTTTCTTTACATCTTTATCCATGTAGCACTTCTATATTATCATATTTAAAATGTAATTCATGTCTCATTCACTTATCACAACATGTATATAATTTATGTCTCTTTCACATATAATCATAACAACATGCATATACATGGGTCACAATAATAACATGTGAATTTAAATAATCCTATCATTATCAATTACTTTTTCACTAAAAATTTTGACGACAGACTTTGAGATTTTTGGGATACCAAACTTTTCAAACTATTGAGGTGAGGTGTTCTTTTCGAGACACTGGGAATACCTCCGATAATATTTTATTTTTTAAATGACCTTTGAACCACCCATTAAATATCACTTATTTTGTTTCATTTTTATGACATAAAGGCATACCTAATGAGATATTTAAAAAATAAAATTCTTTCACTTTTTATTCATTTTTCTAATATATTTTAGATGGCGTTTGATTGAATTTGGTAACCATTTTAATAATGAGTGTTGTGTGGTGCTAATACGTTCCCCACACACAAATAACCCCCGAACTAACTTTGTGTTTTCGTAGACCAATTTTTTTTTTTTAAATTGGGTGACAACTCCGAATTTTATTTTTCAAAATAGTTTAAGCCCCACTAAATATAATATAAGATTAAGTTTGTTTATTTAATTCATTTATAATTCTATTCACTAACTATTCTTTACTAATACTTTAATAAATTTAGCATTTTATATTATTAAGTTATTAGGAATGTGAAGGATCGTGTATAAGATTTTAGAGATCCTTATATCATAAACATTGTTTCAGTAAGTAACAATAAGTTATTGTTTATCTATAAGTCTTTTTGTTGTTTAATCGAATAATTGTTTGAGACCCAAGATTTTTTTACTTTTTATAATAAAAAATAATAATTTTCTATGTCTATTATCCGTTATAAAATAGTTCGTCGTATTTAATTTTATCTTCTCAAATAATTATTTTAGTTTCTTTTCATCTCATCTTACTATATAAATTTATTAAGATCATGCGTTCTTTAATTAAAAAATTATTGTAGATAATTTATCATCTCAAAATTATGCATGGCTTATTCAAATTTCCTTCTATTTTTAATAGTTTTAATATAAATATATCATCTTTAGGTGATGCACGACCTATTCAAATTTCTTTTCATTTGCAATAGTTTAATTGTGAATATCAAAAATTTATCATTATTATTTTATTTTGTTTTAAATTTATTGCATTTTGAAAATTAATGTATTTATTTCAGCGTTAATGATAATATAAAAACTTATTGTATAATTTTAAAATTCTTCAACGCATGTGAAGCACGTCGACTAGTATATTATAAAAAAGGTAAGAGTAAAACTAGAATTAAATTGAAATTAGTTGGAGAAATTATAGTATTGATTTTGATAAATTCTTTATAAAGACATGAGCGTTTTTTACCGTCAGTAAAATAAAACTAGTACAGACAACACCCAGTGAATTTGGGTGTAATTTATTTGAAAGAACTTAAACGTTATAAAAAAGATATTCGTTGACAAACATTGTTTCAAACACATTTTAATATTTTGAAATATTTGTGCAAAAAAAACGTATCAAAGAGTTTTCTCTATTTGTTGGATGAGAAGAAGTTGTAACTTTGACGCTGATGTTATAACAAAATATAGCAATGATCCGGATAAGATTAAGCTAGATATGTTTTTCTTATATCTCCGTGTTTGTAGTTTGATTGAATCCGAAAATATTATTGTGAGAGGTAGGCGCGGTCCATCTTAAATTGTTTATTTTGATATTAATAAAATCTTTGTTTGTTAAAAAAAAGTGTTTCTAAATGCTTCAAATTACAAATCAATATGCTTATTCAACGTATAAAAACGTTCTTAGTCACAAAAACTCCCAAAAGTTCAGTACTATCATATCCTTATCATATTTCAAACAAGTTGAGTTATCACACCGCATTAAATTACATGTAGCAGAATTCTTTTTTCATATACGTTGTAGAGTATAAAAATATAACTAGAATTCTGCCACATACTACTCTTATCATTTTTCTGTTTCTATTATTTCGGTTTCCTCACAACAAGAACAGGGCACTTGGAGTTATTAACGCAGTAATTGCTCACACTCCCTAGAATTGCCCTGAAACCACAATAAAAACAGAATAATTATGATGAGTTTACAAAAAGAAGTATGAACTACGGTTATTTTAATATTGTTGAGTTATCAGTTACCACTAATCCTTAAAAGTGAAAATGTTTAGATTAATATGAATTTCATCATTTGAATAAATATTACCTCATGTAGATTATGATTTAATAGACCCAACCCATAATAATATTGAGGCTAAAATACAAAAGCACTTCTAAACACTACAAGAAAAACCTAATATTACAATGGTTATACGGCACTGTTTGTTTAACCGTCGTTAATTGTTTAAAAAGAAAAGTAATTGTGATGGTTTATTAAACCGTCGCATATGTGTGATATATTCTGACGGTTTTATGTAAACCGTCGGAATGGGTATGATATGCCGACGGTTCCTATAAACCGTTCGGAATAAACCTTTTTTACATACAAATTGCGACGTTTCAGTTGAACCGTCGGGATATATGTAACATTTGTTGACGGTTCGGCTAAGCCCCCACATTTGGTGAGAAACTCAGGTTATTTTGTCGGCGGTTTAGCTAAACTGTCGGGATATATGTGCTTGTTGGTCTTTTTTGTGACGGTTCACCCAAACCGTCGCATTTATATAAGACTCAGCCATTTTGGCTGATGGTTCAGATGAACCGTCGGGATAGGATCTATTGCTACGGTTTAAAAACCGTAGCAATAGAAAAACCCTAAATACAACCCGCATTTTTATTTCTTCCCCATTTTCCTCTGCCTTCGTCTACCCCATTTTCCCCTGTGATAGGCTCGTGCTCCTCCTGGCTTCCCTTCTTCTCCCAACAGCGAACCAGCGCGCTTCTTCTCACTCATGATAGTTGTCTTCTTGATACTACCCTAATCTGGTCCATTTTTCAATCTATTGTCAAAGGCTGGGCAATTTCTTCTTGGTCGAAGAGGAAGAGCAGCGTAGGGGGTCGGTCCTTCTTCAATCTGCTAAATTTTTCCTTTCAGATTTGCAAAGCATGTGCGTGCAGCCTCGGGGGTAATTTATAAGCTTCTCTCTCATTCTCGGGGTAATCGTGTAACTTGTAAGCTTCTATTTCATTTTCGATTTCAGATCAGAACATGTGGTTCTAGGTTGGTGAATTTTGGACATCTGGTTCTCGGTTTCAGCCGTCTTCAGCACCGCTCTTCATGGAGCTTGTCCAGGACCCAAGTAAGTAAATTTCAATTTCAATTTTTGTTTGATTGAGGATTGTCCCTGTCTGTCCAGTGTCTATTTTAATTTTGGTTGTGTAAAAGACTCAATGTTTTTTGGAATTCATTCTTCCTTTTAACTGGGCATTATCATGTTGAACATTTATACTATCTAACAATATATTATTTTTGTATGGGGTTTTAACATTAGATTTGGTACCCAGTCAGATTCTGCTTAATTTGGTTTTTGCAGATGAAAATCGACAGATATTGCTCTTAATTGTTAAGCTGTGAAGTGCACATTATGTGCTAATATACTAGTGAGCTGCAAATTAATTACTTGTATGAGATTTATATGAATCCAGGCATTAGTTGCTGGTAGTTTGGCAACATAAATGAACTAGAAGTCTAGAAATGAAGAAACTGGGTAAATGAGTCTAGAGTCTAATATTTTCAGCAATATTCAAAGGTAATTTCGACTACTGTGATAGATTTTGGTTCAATTTTTACATTTTGAACTCATTTATAAAATTCTATTTTTTTACTAATGTGATGGATTTTGATGGCCAGTGATGATTTTCTTTCTAAGTTTTTCTTGGTTGAATGAGGTCAGTGCTTAGATCCATGGTTCTTGTTTTGTGAAAAAATTTCAGTGTTCTTTCGTTTCCGTTCATCCCCTCACCAACTTTCTTGGATGGAACTTCTTTGACTTCAATTTGTGTCATGTGCCCTTTGAGAATGTCATGCCTTGGATATAACTTACTTCAATTTGTGTCATGTAACCTTTTCATCAATTTCTGCTGGGTAATTATTTCCCACTTGCTTGAAGACTTACATTACTTATTTATAACATGATTTGGACAGCTGAAGATTCATTTATATAATATTTTTTAAGATTATTAGGCTGAGGAGAAAAGGTATAACATTAGTTTTGATTATTCTATTTGTTTGGTCTACTTTAAGTTTTAAGATCTGCAATGGATAAGAGTTGAATGGAAAACCCGAGATTTAATAAGGCATATCAAGATGGAGTATATCAGTTTCTGAACTTTTTCTTTGAGAGAAGATCGAGTGATGGATATATATCATATTCTTGTTACCGGTGTGTTCATTTTTATTGTAAGACTAGAGATGTCGTCCGTGAACACCTGATATGTGATTAGATTATAAGTGGTTATACATGTTGGTATTTTCACGGGAAGTCAGCGGTGAGTACTTCATCCGGAATTGGTACGTCATCTGAAGTCATTGTTAATAATAGGACACATGTAGAAATACCATTATCATGTTAAGATGATGATAATGATATGCATGATTTGTTGCATGATGCATTTGGTAATTTATTGAAC
>QANY01002203.1:136697-216091 GCA_003255025.1 Datisca glomerata
ATATATATATAAATATACATACATATACATACATATACATAGATATACATACATATATATATATACATACATATATATATATATACATACATATACATACATACATATATATATATATATAATTACGTATTAATCTTTTGTAGTCCAAATATGCCGTAGAAGAATGTCATAAAGTATATGTTTTGACATCCTTAAATGCAAGATGGAATGATGAGAAGAGCAGAATAAAAATGAATATATGGCGACATATGAAATGGAGGAAGAGGCATTAGAACATTGGAATGATGCTATTCCAACAGAGAGGTTTGTTGTGATAATTCGTAAATGGTACTAAGAAGAAGGAAATGTATGATTTTTTACCATACATCTATGATTAATTGTATGTGAAATAAATTAACTTTTATTTATCATTCATAAATATAGAAGCAAGTTGCAACTAACAGAAGATCACAGAGCAAACTAAAACACTCTTTCACGTTGGGACATACCAGTATACTAACGAAAAGAGCAGAAATGGTAAATTCTAAACTTATAATTGTTTTAATCAGATTTATTTTAAGCATATTTAATCATATGTTCTTATTTTATAGACAGAAGACTTCAAAGAGAGCCCTCAAGAATGGAGCTATTTGTAGCCTCACATGAACAGAAAGATGGAACTTATATAAATGAAGAGACTGCAAACGTTGCAGTAAGTATAAGTTGTAATATTAATACTAAGTTTTTAAATAGTTATTACATGTTTAATGATACTAAATCTTAATTTTGTATTATAGGCGAAACTTAAATAGCGCATGAGTCAACTTTCGGATGGTGATCATGATCCAATTTCACCAAAAGATGTGCTCTCACAAGTATTGGGTCCAGAACATCCTGGACGAGTGCGTTCATTAGGACTTGGGGTAGCTCCATCTCAAGTGTTCTCGCATTATCGTGGGGAATCGTCCAAGCAAGATTCTACCCGTTTATCAACTGAGTTAGAATCCCAACGTGCATGAGTAGGTGAGTTAGAGGCTCAATGTGCACGAGTACCTCAATCAGAGGCTGAATGTTCAGAGATGCGTGAGAAATATGACCAGGTGCAGGCTGAATGTTCAGAGATACGCTCCCAGCTAAACTTAATTATGAAGTTTATGCAAAACTCTCATAAAGATTAGGGTATCCTTTTGTTGTTTAACGTTATTTAATAATACTTCTGAAATATTTTGTTATTTCAAATTTTCATGCTTTGAACTCATGAAATAATTTGTATTAATAATCTATTATAGTTTGGATTTATAAGTAATGATTTAATGCTGTATAATTATGAGCTCTGTAAATATATAGAATGATATCGCTCTGACTATTGTGGAAATATATACCCTATTAAAATTGTGTTAATATGCAGGAATAGGAAGGAGTATATGAAAGCAGTGTTTTTTGCGACGGTTCTATAACCGTCGCAATAAGACTACATCTTTAGCAACTGTTTTAGAACCGCCGTTATATATACATTTGTGACGTTTTAAAAACCATCTCGGTAGATTGTATTTAACAACGGTTGCAAACCGTCGCCAATTATCAAAATAATTGTCGTTTTAGAGTCTCCGTCGCGACGTTCCTCCGATGGTTGTCAAAACCGTCAGTGATTTAATCCCGACAACGGTGATCCTGATGGTTCTCCAACCGTCACCGTATCGATGTCTACGGTTATAAACCGTCGTCGTAGACTCGAATAACCGTCACCGTAGACATATTTTCTTGTAGTGATACTTTGATTTTTAATCACGTCCTCTATATGACTGTTCTGCCAATTTAGCTTATGATTATGATTAAATAATGTCCTAACTATCTCAAAGTCCTGAGTAATTCAACCTAAAGATATCGTTTCATACAATTCCAAAACTCAAAACATTTGGAGGCGAAATAGCAAACCATTGTAAGGCATAATCTATTATCAATCCATAACGAGTTAGTCTATGAGTAGCTTCGATAAAAACGGCTATTACCTATTGAGCAAACTTCAAATATTGCCTAGATAACATATCACATTAATTTAATTTATATGTATAAGGAACTCATTGAAAAATAGGTTATCTAGAGAAAAATAGGTGCAAATAGTATGCATAAAACGTCAAAAGCTAATAGATTAATCAAAGGATTCAATTAGAGAGGTGGTTTTTGTTAGAGAGAAAGGAACTAACCTTTTGATTTTCCCAAGACCACGCTCACCTAAAACAAGCAAGCTGATGTTGAACTTTTGAACTGCATCACATATGGCTGTTGATGGATCTCCAACCTCTGTTTCTATCTCTGCAATCACCTACACATAACAAAACAAAAAAGTTACAAATTTAAATAACCTTCGAAGGATATAAACATAAATACGTTTAAGATATATACAGAAAATTCAGTACATATTTAGACTCTTCAATGCAATTAAATACATTCTCACTGGTGGAACTATTCACATATCGTCACGGACGCATCTTGCTTGAGACTGGTGGGGGCCATGGCAACCCCAAAATTTTTAATAAGATAATATATACCAAATGTTCCGTCTCTTGACTTCTTCATTGTGTAAATATGTTAGTTATATGATCACTTAGTAAAAAAAATAATTGGCAAAAAAATTGAACGAAATCCTCTTAATTTGCCCACAATGATTGGCTCGATGCTCAAATTGTCATACATGATTAATTTGATTTGGTGTAAAGGAATTTTATGTGTAATTTCAATGTTTTTTATGTATAAAGTCACTTGAATCATTTGCAGATCTTTTGATCATATGAGAAATATTCATGTGTCTAACTGTACGAGCATTTCTCAACTTAATGTATTTACCTATTATTATATGCTATGACTATATGTATCTATTTTGAACGAATGTATAACATAATGTATAAAGGATTTTTTATCATGTGTGCAATGCGTGACATATTGAATGATGTTTGGTTCGATATTTTGGGTCAAGATGTTTTGTGATAGATGGAGTAACTTTAGGGATTAGTAGGGAGGAGGTTAAAATTTAGGGGTAAAGTGATTTTTGGTCAAAATGATTTAGGTCAAAGTGTTGGGGGTTCTTTCATTGTTGAATATAGGGTATAATGGAGATTTTTTTTATCTTGTGCACGGCATATGACAAAACGGAGTTTGGTCCGATATTTCGGGTTAGGAGAGTTTTGTGATGGATTGAGAATATTTATAGACCAGTCTAGAAGATATTAAAATTTTAGGACATTAACCCTAAAATAAAAGAATCCTACCGATTATCATTTTATTAACATAAAAAATAAAAAATAGTGAGAGAAAATTAAAAAAGAAAAAGAAGAAATAAAAAATTGCTTTCATACCCCTCGACTAGCACATATTTCCTTAGCTCTTTCCAATAGAGCAATTGTAAGCTTCTTATTATTTTCTTGGACAGAGTTAGTCACCTCCGAAGCTGTCAAATGCAAAGAACATTAAACTTGTCAAAAAATATATTACATATCTTCAACGCATTTTACTCTAAAATTCATATGGCTCAGACTAATCTCTCTGAATTTATAATCCTAAAATTTAGCAACATAGACATGTATGTATTCTAATACGTTTGAACTAAGAGAGTCAAGATTTTGTTTTTAGAAAAATCCAAAAAACAAAAATTTAAAATCCCCCAAACTCATACTATACCGTTTAATCTAGTTATAAACATATACGAAACACGTAAATGTAAGTCAGAGTTTAATCGATCTGAGAAGTATACGATATCCAGAACAGGTGATACAGCCTACAGGAAGAGCGAGCGAGACGGGAGAAGAGAAAGTCTCATGAAAAAAGAGGGGAAACTTAACAGGAAGAAGCAGCGAGGAACATGCGCATAGAACCAAGAGAAGCAGAGACAGGATAGTTATGCTGGGGAGGAGACTGAGCCATGAAAACAACGAGCTTCGATTTGGTAACAGATTCTTTAAGATTTTCAAGCACCCACATCAGTGCGTAATGACTATAATCACTTTCATCTATGGCTACCATCACCTTCCTCTCAACACCTTCTCCATTATCGACTTCTCCTCTTTCATCCGTCATTTTTTCGAGAAATTTTTATGTTGAAAAAAAACACTGGAACTATTTTTTTTTCACTTTGAGAAAACCCAGAAAGTGGTTTGGATATTTGGTTAAAATTAAGTTTTATAGATAATTAAAGTGTTTTGATTATTTTATCTGAAGGTAGTTTAGGAAAACAGA
Organism: Datisca glomerata; assembly: GCA_003255025.1. NCBI lineage: Eukaryota > Viridiplantae > Streptophyta > Magnoliopsida > Cucurbitales > Datiscaceae > Datisca > Datisca glomerata. The sequence goes on from QANY01002203.1 coordinate 140,907, forward strand.
TGGCGGGTTTTGTTAAGCCATAACAGGTAGTCAAAGCAATAATTCTTCTGGTTTTTAGTGTTGGGATTGGAAAATTCTACAGGTTCACTAAAATATAAATATATATGATATGAGAATTTATCAAATACGTATAGAGTTTATTAAATAAAGAATTCGTCAAATATATAAAAATTCATCTAATACGATATATGTGAGGATTCATAAAAAAACCTCTTACATGTGAGAGCAACCCCTTAGGATTTGGATAAAGAACAAAATATCTTTGTCCAGATGTTGGGAAAATGGGAATCACAATCACTTCCACGAGGCATAGCTGGGCCGTGAAGGTATAATTGACGTCCAGATCTGAAATAAAAAAGAAAAAACGAAAAGTTTAAAATGTTGGATTTTGAAGTCAAGCAGCTAGTCAAGGCAATACTTCTGGTTTTGCCTTAGGATAAAGATCTAAGAGATTTTTTTAAAGTGATCAAAGATTCTTTGATGTTTGAAAAATAGTAATCATATCGCCTCTTTTAGCCATATTTGGACGGAAGCAGATACACTCATAGGGAGTTTTGTTTAGTAGATGCCGTTTATTTGAAAAATAGATAATTCAGTTTAAATGCCAAATTAGAAAAAAAGTCACATTAGACTATTATTTTTTTAATTTTAATTTTCAATAGATATGAGTTGTTTAAATGTATGTGAACGACTTAGATCTATCACATATAATCCTCTTGTTAGAGTCTTCAACAGGAGAGGATTAGAAGACAGGAGCGGTTCAATCATAGTTTGCGTCTTAGACGAGAGTGACGTCTCAATGATATTTTGAGTCCTTTATAAAAATTATTCTAGTTTTAATTTAAATGTTATTTTATAAGATACAAAATTATTTTAAAATTATTTTTTATCTTTTTTAAATGTAAAATTACTAATTAAATTTTTATATTCAAACTTACTTAAAAAAATTTTGAAAAAGAGATGACAGTTTGAGTGTATAAAGTTAATAAATTATAAATATAATATAAATAAATAAATATCTTTTATAGAGAGAGGATATAAATATAATAAAAAAAGGCAAACACTATTGGAACGTTGGAGTGGAGAGAGAGAGTTAAGCGTGTAAATAAAAAAAATAAAAAAAGATATAGCTGAAATAAGAGTGGGACCGAAGAGAGAGGAAGAGATAGGATGATCTGTATTCATGAGTAAAAAGTGGGAATTAGATATTTTTTTGCGGAGAGAAATAGAGATAGATTTGTATTAATTTTAGATAGAATTTTATTTCATTTAAAGGTGTTTATTTTTTAATATATGTAATTAATTTTTTTATTGAAAAAGGACCCTCTTAAATTGGGGATCCTAAGCCCAAGTCTAAACTGGCTTGGGCTTGGGTCGCCCTTGATAGAACAAATAGTTTAGATCTAATATGATTATCTCGTATTTTTCAAAACAGTAGATGGTTGGAGTCTGAAAAAATGATAGCATGTTGGTTGAGAGATTGTGAACTTGAGTTTTTCTTTTCTTTTTTCAAAGTTCAATAAAAAAAATTCTTCTTTTGACTTTGGTATGATTTTTAAAAGAGATAAGTTTAAGATGTAGTGTTTTATAATCATTTATCATCAATTGATTTACTAAAGAAGTGTCGCTAGGCTATAATTTAAAAATATCGGCCATGCATATCTCTCAAGAGATAGCGTTAGTATAAAGGAACTACATCATCACAATAATAATGATCTCAATCTTAAATATGTCTGTCCTCAATAACTCAGTCTTCAGAACTAAAATTTGAAGAATTTAATCATGATCGGAATCCTCACCATGCGCATGGTGAGGATTTTAGTCACGAGGTTTCTTATCTCATTCAAAAAGGATGAATACATGTGTGTGGAAAGAGGTAGTAGTAATATTCATGTGAATGATCATATACATCGAATACGATAATCACACTCACGTCATTGCTCAAATTACTCAAACAGTGCTATTGCAAGACACACTAACAATATTAATTCACAGTTAATCTTTATCTATACTGTGTAAAAGGGGTTTAAAGGGAAAAAATTTTACTTCTCTCATTTACTCTTTTAAGTCCCTTAAAATATAGTATTAATTAGAATTTTTACCTCATTTTTCATTTAATTCCTTTACATAATGACATTTAATAAATAGTTTGTAGAATTATGTATTTTAATAATATTGTGTCATTAAGAACGTGTCAATGTCTGTAAAAATGATTTTCAAGTTCCTTTTTTACAATGAATATCGGTCAATAGTAATATGTTGGTTAGCAATTCATAAAATTGATATATATATATATTTATGTTATTAGTCACATGTAATTTCATGCGGATATGTAGACATGTGATAAAATTATCAAAATTGCTAACCAACATGCGGATTTGTAGAAATGTGACGAAATTTCAACCATAAATAATATAATTTCTTAGAAAATGATAAAATTGATAAAATAATTTTTTTTTATATATTTTTCAAAGAACAATGCTATACTATATATGGTATAGTTACAATTACGAGAAATATCAATTTAACATAAATTACTTCTAATATTAACGTGGCAAAAATTTATACTCTTAAATTTTTTATTTATCACTACAAATCAATTCTATACATAACGCGTGTAAGTTATATTGTTTGAATCTCGTATAAAAAAATTGCTGCAAACCATATTCATAATTTGAAACTTAAAATTATGACTCAAGAAATAGTGAAGTGCACAATAGGAGCTGTGGTTAATTAAATGGACCCTCACTCTATAAAGGTGGGTAGAATGTGGATCGGACAACGCTTTTTGAGAGCTTAAACAACCTACGTACTATTTCGTTTGTATTAGAGAGTGTAATTCTGATTAATATGATAATCTAGAAATATATCCTATACAAATCTCATCTTTTTTCCCTTAAATCTTCGACTATTAATTTCGAAAATTGACTCTAAACCTTTTTCTGTAACCCAATAATGATTTAAAATAAATAAGAATTTCAAAGTAAAAGTAGAAAATTGAGTAATTTTTTTAGTGAGGACGAGTTTGGCAGATATTATTGTTGTTGAAGTACCTATATAATTGAAAGGCTACAATATTTTTCTTTTATTAAAAAAATTGATAGGCAATAGTAGTATAAATTCAATGGCTATAATAGTAGAAATCGGGGAGAATGTTGAAATTGCAAATAATTGAAAGTTAGGAATATTTTCTAAATAAAAGTTTAAAGCTTGATATATAATATAGTGATAGTTAATATTTTTCGTATATATTTCGGCTATGTGACAATATTGAATGTGCAGATATCAAACTCTATCACATAGAAACAACACCCTACTACGCTCATTTGGGCTTAATTATAGCCGTGGTCAGCCTATGAGAAACTTGAATATGAAGAACTTCACATAATAATTTCACTCTTCCTTATCCAACGTATTAAGTTTTATTCAAAAAGTTCATAAAAGATGAATAGATGATAGATATTTTCTACCAATTAAGATATGAAACCAACAGCAAAACAGTGCAAGAGCACATGGTATAGCCTTGAAAGCTAAAAAAGGAAGAGAGAGAGAGACAAAAAAATCAACGAATGGTATGCACCAAGTCAATACCCAGTATCGGCATATATTTGCGATATTGTTGAAATTTTGCTGTCTTTTTCAATTTAATATTTGTACTTTTAATTGTTTCAGTTTAGTCCTTAAACTTTTCGTTTCATTTCAATGTGGTCTTTTATTTCTTTTTCAGTTGCAGTTTACAGACCGATCGTGAAATATGTCTAATTTTGTTAAATTTATCACCAATGTTTGTAGAGATATAAAGACTCATATAATATTGTAAGAAAAAAGACATTTTGGTACAATTTTTTGCCATTCGTAAAATATGTTTCATGCAACCAACTGAAAATGAACATAAAACTACATTGGAATGAAGTGAAAAATTAAACTATGCAGAAATATATACATCAAAACAAACTGATCCTAATTGTGAGTATAAGAACAAAAAAATTATTGATGTGTCGTAGACTGTTTGGTCTTAACTATAACCAAGTCTTCACGCGTAAGTTATTTCACTGGAGATACCCTAGTTGGTCTTCTCATTCCCTCATCTTCAACTTTACTCGTGTAGATATCGTATTTTATCCGGTCCAATACTTTAAAAATATAAATTTTATTTTTTTACCCATATACTAGTCTAAGACTATGTGTATGATTTAAAAAATAGCCAAATACCTAAAAAATAAGAAAATTTGTCCAATGACTAAAAACAACAAAAAGGGAACAAAAAGACTAAAATTAAAAAAGTGAAGATCTAAGTTTCCCTATAAATAGAGGGGAGATCTTAACTTGAAATGAGAGATTTAGGAGAGTGAGGAATAGAATATATTTTAGAGACAGAAAGAGAAGTTTTGAGAAAATAGTGAAAAAGAGAAAGAATGAAAGTTTTCATTTCTATTCATCTTCCATCTTTTCATTTTCTTTTTATTAAGATAATCCAAATCTCTTACATTTTAGCTTACAATATATTTTGTTCATTCTAATTAATCATCTCTCTTCTTCATACTCATGTATTTGATATTTCTTTGTTTCATTTTTCATATATAGGTTTGTTTGCTTATTCTTTATCATTTCTCCTACTTTTAATCTTAAGTTTTATTTTCATATATTGTTTATCTCTCTACAAGTTTGATTATGAGATTTTTTTTGTCATCAACTCAATCAATGAGAATGACAATAAAATTTTGAGGGGTGTAAAATTAACTCAATGTGAATTAATCATTTAATGAGTTGAAAATGTACATTTGATGTAAAAATATCCTATGATAATTTCTCATACATAAAAATGCATAAAATAAAGAGTAAAAATTCTATATAAGATTATGCAAATATTTAAGTTTTGATTTTTTCTATGTTCTTACAAGTCTTCTATTTTTTTTTAAATTTTTTACCATCATTTTTGTGACACATGTTTGAACTAGTTATCATCCATGATCATTCCTAGTAATGAAGGAAGAAATGAAAAATGGTAATTAGTGAATAAGTGGTCCAAAATAAAAAAATGGTATATTTATATCCCAAACAAAATTATTTATTTATTTTTAGTGACACTTGTTTAAATTAGTTACCATTCATGATCATTCTTTTGTTATTTGATTAGTATTTGGTGAAGAAATAAAAAATGATAATTAATAGATCATGTAATAAAAAAGTATGCTTATGTTAATTATGTATGAAATTAAGCATTTTTCATAGATTAATTTATTTTACACATAAAAAATTTATCATTAATTTATTTACTAAACAATTATATCTACATTTATATGTAAAAAAATGAAAATAAAAAAAAAGACAGAGGGTGACGTCACCCTCTGTCATGTCAACCTCTGTAAACAAAATTCTTTTTTTTTGTATTTTAATATTTTTTTTAGTTTTTTTGTTGTTTACATTTTGTTTTTATTTTTTTTATTTTTTTATGTTTGTTTATTTTTCTATTTTTAAAGCTATTATTGGTTTGTTTTAATTTATTTTTATATATATTTTTAATTATTTCACGTCTTATTTATTATTTTCACCCTACATATTCTTTTTTAAAATTTATCATACATATTTATCATCTCTAACATTGCTTTCCATTATTCTTTTGTTATCTCTTCTTATTTATTTATATATTATTGTCATATGTCACGGTTATATGTGATTATTATTTTATTCTTTTATCATCAGAATTGACGCTCATAAATTAAAATCATAACAATTTGATTTAAATTTTATAAATTTCTTTATTTAATTTTCACTAAAAAAATCCGATGACGGACTTTAGAATTTTTGGGATACCAAATTTCTCGAACTACCGAGATGAGGAGTTATTTTTAAGATACCGAGAGTAACTCCAATAACGTTTTGATTAAAAAAATAATTTTTTAATGGTCTTTATACCACCAGTTGAAGATAATTTATTTGCTCATTTTTATGATGCAAAATGTATCACATGGGACATTCAAAATGAAATTTTTATAACATTATTTAAAAAATAATAATTTGGATAGAATTAGATTAAATTTGGTAACCATTTTTCATAATGGGCGGTGCGGGGTGCTAAAACCTTCCCCACACGCAAATGACTCCTGAACCAACTTTAAATTTTCGCTGACCAAAATATTTGATTTTAAAATTAGGTGACCAATCACGCCCTAAAATGATTGGTAGCAACTCTGAATTTTTTTCAAAAAATAATTTTTCAATCACCGCTCCGCGTCGCATGCACGTTGCGACACCTCGGTCACCTCATATATTTTATTTTTCTCCTATTGGATTGGATCTCTGCTCAGGTTTCTTTTTTTTTTCTTTTCTCCCCTTATCACCTGAAAAATTCTAGAAGAATCTTGATCAACTGAAATGAATTAACTCTATCTCATAGTAATTCTGTGTGTGGATAATATATTTGTAGAGAATGTTTGTTAAAGAAGTTTAAGGCATTAACAAACTAACAAAACTAGTTACATTGACTATCGTAAAAATCGTGGTGTTAATTAACTAACTTAGTTATCTAACTTTTTCCCTTTTACTTAGAGTTATGCTGATATGGTTTAATATGCTTAAGTAGTTGCTGAGCATTATGTTGCCCATCATCCCCCTCAAGTCAAAAAGAGATGTTGTCACCTGACGCTTGGACTTGAATCTTGGTGTGGACAAAGCTTTGGTGAGCAAATCAGTAGCTGGTTAATAGAGGAAACATTACACTACTGAAATGAATGTGTAACTCAATGAGTTTGGTTCCAACATGTAAAACAATGATAGATATCAAAGAAAGGTCACTGATAGTTGGGGCATAGTGCCCTCAAAGGATGTGTTTAGACAATTTTAATATAAAACTAATGAAATTATATATTTTTTATAATTGTTCTTTTAAATTATTGTTGAATAATTTATATATAAATAATCTAAAAATTATATATTCATTAATGAGACTATATTATTGTATTAGTACGAGATAATTAATATCATAGATAATGAATAAAATAATCCATAACATATTAAAGTGTGAAATCATTAATGAATGATTGCTAGTATGGTTCACTAAATATTATGAATGCATGTGATCTAGATCTGGATCACTGATGTGGATAGGCATCTTAGTGAATGTACTTTATATAATTAGATTATATAAGACATGGCCGATTTGGATTGATATTTCTTATTAACTTACCGTTTATCATAAACATTTAATATACATCAAAACTGATGATCATATGTAGATGAGTCTGAATCCTGATTAGTCATGAACTCCTATGCATGTCTACTGGATCTTTTGATTTACTCGTTAAGATTTGTTTATAAAACAGACTAATGACTTTTGGTTTGGAGATTCAGTGATATGCACTGCAACAAATATGCGCTTTTATGGCACATTATAACCACGTTTTATGTCAAAACGCAATGGAGAGTCCATAGGCGTGGCAAAAAAAATTTCTAAAACCTGTCTAAAATTAGACTCTCTTCTCATAAAACTCTCTCATGGCTCTCTCTTCAACTTCTCTGAAAGTGCGAAACCTAGGGATCTCACCTCACGAATCTCACTTTTTCATTCTCTCTCGTGAAGCGCTCTCTCTCTCTCTCGTGAATCTCTCTCTGCAGCTTATTGTAGCTCTCTGTTTAGCTCTGTCGCAGCCTCAACTCTTACAGCTCTCTCTCACAGGCTTCTTTCACATCTCTCTATCTCTCTTGTTTGGTAGCTCTGTCTCACACCTAGATCTCTCTCACAACTCTCTCTCTCTCTCAGCTTTGTGTCGTAACTTTGTTTCCCATCTCTCTCCCACTTCGATTTCGCAACTCATATCTTGAGGCGAGGGTTTGTTTTCTTGCGAGGTGGGTTTTAATCTCAAGTTCATATATGATTTTTGTGATTTTTGTATGGTTTTTATTTTCTTCTAAGGTTTGTCTGATTTTTATATTTTTGTGATTTTTGTCTGGCTTTTTATGTTATTTAGAAGGATTTCTTGGTTGCTTTTGAGATGTTTTGGAGGTTCTCTTAAACCCCCAAGGTTAGTTGCTTTGAAGGTGCCTCAAATATGTACTTAGGGTTTTACTGTTATTTATCAAACCTTTCTTTGTTGGATTGGTTGTTGTAGATACGAATAATATGAGGGTATCAGTGAGGAACTGGCGAGGGCAGATTGTGGTGGATATTCGAGAGTTTTACGTCAAAGATGGCAATTAGTTACATGGTAAGAAAGGTACTACTTGTTGAGTTGTTTTGCTTCCTTACTTTGAAAATATTAACTTGTCATGGATTTTGAAGTTGTGAGCATACACTTCCATTTTGAAATTGGCAGGGTTTAGCAGATAATGATCGTTTCTTACAGCTTATGTATTGTAAAATTGAATTTTTCATTAAACTATTTCTTTGTATTAATTGCTATTAGACTTCAGCTAATTTTCTTTTCGTTTTCCCATCGCCTTTTCTTCTTTTTTTTGTTGATTGTTCTGTTTGAATATGATTAGTTGATTGGAGACCTTTTATGAAATTAGGGAGATGGTTGATATTGTCTGTATCAATCTAGGGCATTTGTAAATTTGAGATTTACTTACATATATGATACATTACCTATTTTCTCTCTTATTATCTAATGATGGCCATTAAGTGTTTCGACGTTGTCTTCTCTCTTCCATATATAATTCAAATTCCAACGTGCTTAATTCTTTTCCAACTCCATCAGAGAAATATGTTAGTGATGATACTGTTATCGATTAGTAATGATTTTCTATCAAGTTATATGGTATTGTCTTCTTTTTTGTAAGAAACTCCAAATCATTTTTATAAATAAAAAGAAACATACAGTTACTATATGGAAATCTTCAAACCATTGACGTATTCTTCTTTTCTTAATTGAAAATTTAAATGACTTTTCACTTGTCCATCTATCTCTCTATCTCTCTACAGGGTGGTAGTATGTTTAGTTTGGTAAAATTATTTCAATTGGTAAGAGTGCTATTCTTGAATAAATGCTATTTTTTCTGGTTTAGTAGTCCTTCTAAGGAAACTTTACCTCTGTTAAAGTTGGCTAAAAGATTATCTGGGAAGATGTTCCTAGAAGCTGCCAACTATCAAATAAGAAAGGAACTTATGAAAAATTACATGCTTGACATTTTTATTATTTTTTAAATAAGAAACATGACATTTTTTTATAGAAAAGAGAGTGCAAAAAGGAAGGTGGATAATAATTCCAACCAAGAAAAACAATGAAAGAAAACACTAAACAAGGATACATAGTAGGCTTACAAAGAGAAAATGAAAAACTAAACTCTTGGGTGATGACTTGTGACTAATTATAGGCATGACAGATTACAATGATTGTAATGAAATTTATTGATATGTGTTTGATTTTGCATTGATGAATCGCAGATTAAAGCAGTAAATGATAAAGGGAAGAGAAGAAACAAAAGAACTTATACTGGTTTAGTTCTTAATGTGAGAATCTACATCCTGTTTCTAGAACAACGATCTACTAGTATGGAATCCAAGTACAAGTTACAGAAAGATTACAAGCCTTACATGCCTGAGAAGACAGGCCAGAGTTGACTCTCTCACTACCCTCGATTACAGATATGAACATTAACCTCTTCGATAAAGCGTGTTGGGAAGTTTCTGATTCTTGTTCCTTTTTTATTTCTTCTCGGAGCTATTGCTTTGATCTCTCTCTGTGTGTACAAATTGAATGTAAAAACTACTTCTGAATTCCTGGTAAAGATCATATATACGTTTTCTGTTTTGGCAACATCTTGGAGTGTGATTAGGAATAGGTTGGTTATAACTCCAAATTGTCACTTGACAGTTTAGCCAACTGTCAATTATGTTACTTAGAGTAACTAACAACCTTAAGTTGAGTCACCAACAACAATAATGATGAAGCATTGCATCGAATCGATGATGAATCATTGCATCTCTTTAGACTAACTAACTGCTTGTAGCAGTTGAGAATCTTCCATAACCTGTCAAATAACCAAAAAAAAAAGTGTATACTCTTAGTTATTTCCACAAATTTTATACGGTTTGAAGTTAAAGTAGCTCGGAAAGTTGTCCTCTCATATTGAGGTTGCTGTTGTGAGCGTCGTATTCTCTTTGACATTTCAATGGAAGACATCAATGCAAGATTAACAAGAGGCACTGAAGGGGAAAGCGATCCTATATGGATGAGATCTATAAAGGTCTGCACCGAGTGAATCTGGCGGAGGAAGAAGACTGCGAATTGGTTATTCTTGAGGAAGCTATTTCTGAAAGTATAGAGACATGTCGGCTACGCGAGATTGGTAAGCCATTCTCTTCACGCAAATATAATCGAAATGGCTTAGAAACCTCCTTCTCAAAAGCTTGGAATCAAGAAGGAAGGGTCAGATTTAGTGAAGTAGGGAGGGATATGTTTCAGATGTTCTTTAAGGATGAGGCAGCTCTACGTTTTGTGGTGGAAAATGGCCCATGGCTATATGAGGAGCAGCTCTTTGCAGTTAAGAAGTGGAGTCCAGCTTCTAGCCTTTCGATAGAAACGTTTTTTTTGGAACAAATTCTGGGTGCAAATACCTGGACTCCCCCTAGAATGCAGAAACCGTAAAGTGGGTGAGATTATAGGGGGACGTCTAGGAAAGGTGATTGAGGTGGGTGAAGGGTTTTCAAGAGAAGGAGTAGAACTAAAACGTTACATTCTAGTGAGGGTGGAACTTAATATAACCTGATCTCTCCTTAGAGGCTTATCTATTAAATTGGGGGGAGAAAAAATGCTGGGTTTGTTTTAAATACGAGCGTATACCACGTTTTTGCCTTTATTGTGGACGAATAGTGCATGATAATGGAGCTTGCCGGGTTAAACTTGCGGGCAATGATGGTAACAGTAAACCTTCCTATAGTGATGACTTTGGTGTGGGTGGGGGCGATGGCCGAAGAATGGAGAGTAGTGGAAGATCTGAAATGCGTGAAGAAAGTTCAGAGAGCAGACATGGAGAACCAAGAAGAAATGAGGAAGAGAAGATTGAAGGAATCGTCGCTGTTCAGTCGAGGAAGGGGGCAGAAGCGCATCTCAGGCAGATTTAGCCTTCACATACGGAGGCCATCCAACTAACTCCGGCCAAGTTGAATTCTGAGAAATATCTAGAGGCAGGTAAGATTTTTGCTTCCGAGTCACAAAACCAGGCTATGACCATGCCTAAACCAGCGGAAATCAAGGGGTATTCCTCAATAATATCCAGCCTTCTTTGGCTAAAAATGATGGGTTTACAGAAGATTACGTGGACAAAGCTCATCCCTTCATTGTAAGTGGGGTACAGCTATGCACTAGCCCTCACATTACAACTCCTTCCATTTTTAAATTTGGATCTCACACGCATGGACCAACGTAAGAAAATACCTACAAAATGGCAGCGGGTCCCTCACAAAAAAGAATGAAAAACCCCTATTTAAAATAGATGGCTAGGAAGGAAAAATTGGAAGCTTTGCCCATTAGCCAAGTGGGCCATCTATACAGTAGCAAAAGGAAAGGGGAGAACCCAGCAGATCAGTTTGCCACTGCATGCATGCAAAATGAAGATATAGTAGAAACCAAGAGATCTAGGGTTGAAAATACGCAGGATCCTAGCATTGTTCGGGTGAAGGCAGACGACCCTAACGGGTTCTATGTCCTGGCGTGGGATAGTCAGGGGCTCCCCACACCCTTGATTCGAGGGCTTAACCATACCTACTCTCCTGATGTAATATTCTTTTTTAAAATTAAATACGAATCTTTAAGAGTTAGTGCTCTTAAAAACATGTTGAATGCTTCTGGATGTGTTACCGTTGATCCGAACGGTTTGGGTGGCGGTTTGACTGTATTTTGGAAGGATAATGATACGGTGGAGCTCGTTAAATATTTTTTATCGAGATGAAAATTTTGATGTGACAATGAACTTATATTGGAGATTATTTGCCATATATGCAAGCACCCAAGGAAATATTTGAGAAGAGCAATATAATGCTTTGATCATCCGAATTAAAAACTGTAGGGAGAATTGCGTTGTGTTGGATTATTTTAACGATCTAGCTTTTTCGCGTGAAAAATGTGGTGGTCATTTCCATAACCCTGCGTCTCTTTCCTTGCTTCCTTATCTTATGAGAGAGGGAAATCTCATAGATATCGGTTATGTAGGAACTCCATACACATGGAGTAACCGAAGGGCGATGGACACCCCATTAAATAAAGGTTAGATCGTTGCATAGTCTCGGCCGAGTGGTTATTTGAATGCCATAAAGCTCACCTTCATCATTGCTCATGCCCAGGATCAGGTCATGTGGCTATCTTGTTGGTAACTTCAGAGACCATTCGGAAGCCCAAACCTATTTTTCGTTTTGATAGGAGGTGGCTAGCAAACAAAAGATGTAAAGAACTAATTCTTCAAAGTTGGAACAATGAGAATTTAACCCACTGTACGAGCTTGCATGAGAAGATTAAATTTCTTAAAACTAGGTTGATTAAATGGATGAGATTGACTCCTAATGCCAACTCAAAAATCTTATGGAAAAGTTGAAAAATAAATTGAAGGGGCCGTACAGTAATGGAGATGGGGATCTAACTACCATTAGTGCTCTTGAAATTCAACTTCAAAAAGCTATGGAGGAGGAATCGAAATATTGGCGAGATAGAGCTAGGGCCGATTGGCTTCGTCAAAGCGATCCTAACACTAAATTTTTCCATGCCAAGGTTTTTAACAGGAGGAGGAACAATAGAATTATGGGGATAGAGAATGACAATGGAGACTGGATTACAGACAGTAATATGGTAAAGATTATTATCGAAGATTATTTCCAACAGCTTTTCTCCTCTACTTGTCCATCTTTGGAGAATTTGACAGAAGCTTTTTCTTCTCTCAACCTTCGGCTTAATGATGAAGATAAGGCTTCCCTTATCAGACCGGTTATGGACGAGGAAATTCACAGAGCAGTGTTTGATATCTCTCCCACTAAATCGCCTGGACCCGACAGGTTTTCAGCTGCTTTATTTCAACAGTGTTTAAAAGTTGGTTAAGGATGATACTACATCCATAATGTTCAGTTTTTTCTCATCTGGTATTATTCCAGGTGACACAAAAATTTCACACACATTGTACTAACACTAAAAATCCCGAACCCAAGAAATATGACCCATTTTCGGTCTATCAGCCTTTGCAACGTTTCCTACAAACTATATAAAAGGTGCTTACGAATAGGTTGAGAGAGATCATGCACAAAATCACGGGGCCGTATCAAAGTGCTTTCATATCAAGAAGGTTTATTGCTGATAATATCATTATTACGCATGAAATTCTTCATTCTCTTCGAACCCAAAAGTCGAGGAAACTTTGGGAAGTAGTGATCAATGTTGATATGTCCAAAGCCTACGATAGGCTTGAATGGGATTTATTATCGGTGCTCTTCGTCAACTAGGATTTTCGAATAAATTGTGGGATTAGATCTACAATTGCATATATTTGGTTACGTATAGAATCGTCATCAACGGAGAAGCTGGGAAAACTATATATCCTAAGCGAGGTATACGACAAGGTGACTCTCTCTCTCCTTATTTATTTATTTTGTGCATGGAAGTTTTATCTTCCTTATTTCTTCAAGCTAAATTAAATAGGGAGATTAGTGACTTTTGTGCTAGTAAGGGGAGGGGGTATTTCTATCTCGCATTTATATTTGTTGACCATTCCTTATTTTTCAGCAAAGCGAATAGGAAAGAGTTTCATGAAGTGACAAAAATGTTCTCCATTAATTGCGAAGCTTCAGGTCAGGAGATCAACTATGAGAAGAGTGCTCTCATTTTCAGCGCCAATACTCCGTTAACAGATTGTAATAACGTGTCCGAAGATATTAGCATTAAAAAATGTAGTTTGCTAGGTAAATATTTGAGAATTATGTCAGATTTTAGTCTCTCCAAGAAAGGAATTTTCAAAGATCTCCTAGATAAAACGATTAAAAGGCTTTCCGGGTGGTCTGAGCGATTTCTTTCTTCAATAGGGAAGGAAATAGTAATTAAATCTATTGCTATGGAAATTCCAAACTACGTCATGTCATGTTTTAAGCTTCATGATTCACTTTGTCAGAATATTTGTAAACATATTGCATATTTTTTGTGGAGCGATTCTTTGTATTAAGATGGGATGCACTGGTGCTCGTGGGAGAAGTTAGCCCGACCTAAACTGAATGGTGGCATGGGATTTAGATATTTAATGCTTTTTAATCTAGCCATGCTTGTGAAACAAGGATGGAGAATGATAAGCGGATAATCCCCATTATTATTTAATTTTCTTAATCGTAAATACTTTAAAAATTGTGAATTTATAACTGCCAAGGTGGGTTACAAACCCTCGTGGGGTTGGAGAAGCTTAATCGAAGGAAGGAAAATCCTACAATATGGACTTTTCTTCAACATTGACAACGTATATTATGTTAAGATCGGGGATGATCCTTTGTTCTCATGGCCTATTTCATTCATAACTATCTCACCCAGGAATGATGATATTTTCTTTGTTAAAGATCTTCTTCTTCTAGATGGGAAAGACTGGGATGAAAATAAGGTTTGTGCTTTTGATGAGGAAGATAAAAACCTTATTTTCAGCATCCCTTTTAGTAGGTTCGGCAAGGAGGATAATTACAATTGGTATTTTACTAAGTCTGACCAATATATAGTAAAATTAGGATATCATGTAGCTTGCAATTTAAAAAAATGGGATTCTTCATAAATCCCTCACTGGAGTTTCCAGTTCTTATAGCAATTTGATTACAGCTTGGAAGACCTTGTGGAAAATGAAAATCAGGCCTAGAATCAGAGCATTCATCTAAAAATTATTAAATAACTACATTACTGTGAGAAGTAATCTTATTAAGAGAGGGACGAATATATCTCCATTTTGTCCATTCGGGTGCAAAGAGATAGATGACAGTGTCCATTTATTTTTTAAATGCTCATTTTCTCAAACTATATGGTTTGGATCTTCCCTTAACCTTAAATTGTAAAACATCCCAGGGTGTAGTTTCCAAAATATTTAGATGTGGCTTCTCAATAATCTTCCTCTTGAAAATATGGAATATTGTTTCAATGGATCTCCTTTGGTCTTTGGAGAATTTAAAAAGTAAGGAATAAATGGGTCTTCAATGAAATGGCTTCCTCACTGTGTGAAACATTGCACAAAATTCATGAAGACCTCAAAGAGTTCTATCAAATTGAGAGCCAAGAAGAGGAGCGTTCTACTTTTTTGACAGGAAAAGACTCACCTCCCCCCCTGATTTCTCTGAGGGACGATGACACTTTAAATTTATGGAGAATTCACACTGATGCGACTTGGTTTTCACAAATTGGTAGATGCGGGTTGGGTTGGTGTCTAATTAATCCTTCAAATATCATTGTTGTAGCAGGATTCAAAGGGATAAATCATGTTCTTAATGATATGGTTGGAGAAGCTCTTGCAATGGCATGGGCACTTGAGGAATGCAAGGTTTGGAGCCTGATTCTAGTCACTGTGTGTTCAGACGCTCTCAACCTAGTGAGGTCGTTGAATGGAGACACCTTACCGGACGACAACCTTCAATCGGTTATCTATTACATTTCTCTTCTTAAAACTTCTTTTGATTCTGTAAATTTCATATTTGTTCCTAGAGCTAACAATGTTGTTGCCCATAAAATGGCACAACTAGGCTCTGTTGAAGGCTTTTTCTATGTTTCTTTGCGTCCATTCCCTTTGTATATCTCTAACATTGTGGACTTAAGGTATTATGTGGTTTAATGAATGTTTTTCTTGACAAAAAAAGTTATTTCTCACACTCACGCATGCATGCCACATGTCCAAGTGCTAGGTGTGTCACTAAAGCATCAACAATGTTCAACTTTTTCAAAGTTGGTAAAACTTATATACTTTTAAAACTTTTTTCTAATTTTCTAGTGTGAGCCAAGAGCTTCTTACACAAGGAAGTCTTTCTTCACCAACTTTTCACCATTCAATTTAACCACAATAATTTTGAGTTATAAATAAAATACCTCAAAATAGAAGAACACCTTTATGATTTTGTATTAATGTAAATAAGTAATCTCTATTTGTGGATCCTTTTATAAAGCGTCGACGATAATCTAATTCAATATCTTGATATAAAATTCAACTTCAGGAGTGATAGAGCGTTTCTCAAATTGAAAGCCATATCTTCTAAACTTGTCATGTATAAGACTTGAATGAATTGTTCCTTGAATATATCTTTAGTCTTCGTATTCTTGATTATGGATAAGTTCAGCTTGATGTGCGAATTTAACTTGATGTGAAGCTTTGTAGGGTTCTCGAAGCTCTTCTCTCTGAAATTTGTAGCTTATTTTTTTCTAACTCGTTGTAAACTGAGACCCTCTCCTATTTATAGAGGTTTGAAGCAGATCCACTGTTTGCTTAGAATAACATATGTCAACCTTTAATTTGATAAAGTTATGTCATCATATATAATTGCCATAAAGATATATCATTCTTTAGTTTTTTTCGAAGAATGCCTTGTCATTATGAGTTGACGCTTGACATTTTCTAGTTGATCTTTCAGCATCATGCCATCTTTTTAACGGGATGATTTTGAGTGAACCAATTGAGTGGACTCGCGAACTGTGATGCGACGCTCTAGAACCGGTCTAAACTTTCTAGTCCAACGGACATAGATAACCGAAGCACACATGGATGTGAACTGTAAACATCTGGTTGATTCTAAAAGTTTAAGACTTGATTGAGATGTTTTTCGAGAACTTGATTTTGAAAATTAAAGTTTTTTTTTGTATTCATATGTGTCTGAGTTAGTTTACGTGCACCACAATTAATCTCACAGAAATTATGCATCAAGCCTTCTGATTTTTTTTTTTGTAAGAGTCATGCTAACTCGTTGACTTTAACACTACGGTGCCTGGTCTTAAGGAAATATTTGCGTTTATGAATATCCAAACCTAAGACATAGAAACAAACAAAATTACACAAATCGAAAACGTTAACTGATTTGGCCAACACTATGGTATTATGAAAATTAAAGTTATAATAAATAAATTAGAAATCGGAGTAAATTTTAGATGATGAAAACTATATCTTATATTCAATGTACCCACAAGTATATGATGGGGATTTTTTGGGGGCAATTTAAGAAATATACCAACTGAAACAGAATTAATACTATCTTTTTCTTTTTAGCAAAGATACTGAGTTTAATAATATCGACTTGTTAGGGAAAGGGGAATATTCATAAGAGAGAAAACATGGGTATTATTAAGATAGTAATCAAAGAAATCTTGTTGAGTTGAAATAAGGGAGTCCTCCATATCCTTGATCTGTCATCATCCTCTCTTGAACTTCATACACATATGTCCCCTGTGAAATAGGCCATCCCACGTTACTCTTCATATTCTACATGGGTATTTAATGCAACTAATTACAAAATTATGAAAATAAAAAAGACAGCATATTCATGCCAAAAAATACATACTAAAATGTAAAAAAAATGATAATTTGACTATTTTGCAATCAAATTTTCTCGTGGAACGAGTTGAAAGAGGAGGGAGTCAGGGTGGACAGATTAATGACCTGTAAGTAGTAGCTGTGACTCGTATGTCCAGACAATCAGGAATTGTCGGATCGTTCCTCCATTCTTCTCAGTTTGAGAAAAGAGAGGAAAAGCCAAAAGATGTCCTTGTGAAAACTAAAGGCTAACACTTTGCTTGCCCGAAAGCTACCTCAAACGAGTTCAATTAATATTTTTTTTTACATAATCAGCTAAGTCTTGGTGTGTCTATTGACATAATTTATACACGCCCTATTCAACTCATTACTCACCTTTGAATGAGTTTCTCTCACATTAACTAAACCGTATACAATTCCCAAAGACAACTGAATAAATTCACAAAATATTTTTTATACTGGTCTTTAGGTTAAGAAATTTACACTAACAAATCTTTAATATGATTGAGTTTAATTATACATTGCACATCCATAATTGGGTCCAAATTGAAGAGGATTTATGTGAGTCAAGTGCTAACCTGCAGTGTTTGAGCTGCATCAACCTCTAAGGGGCTGTTGAAATCAAAAAACCTACTTGCAACAGAAAGCTTCGTCGATAGAAACTTCAAAACAAACTAAACTTTGTTAAAATTGAAATTTTAAAACCATTTTCCATTTCTTTCTAGCCAAACAAAAACAGTAACAATATTTGATTTTGAGTCTTTAACTGATCACCTCAATTTGATTATGCAGGGATTGGATATACTTTATAATCACATCCAACATCGCTGCCAATCCCATAGTCTGCTAAAACACAAGAAAACGTAGTAAATTATATGAATAAAATTGGTAAAATGCTAAACACTTGCACTTACGTTCGTTCTATCATATCTTTAACGTGCCTCACTTTAAATTCATTTTTCTAAGAATTTATATTAAATTGCTTTTGGAAGAGAATAAACGTTTTTTCAGGTTGAGAGGCTGTATACTTTATAACATATTTTTAATAGTGGATTTTCTATAACAGATGGCTTAGTTATAAAAAAACAAAGTGTATAGATGTTGTAATCACAAACACAGTCGAAGTGCTTCATTGTTTTGCATTTTACGCTATAAAGTATACATAAATTTAGACAAGTTAAAATAAGAAATTACAAGAATATATTTTTTACCTTATAGCATCCAGGAACCAGGTCCTGTAACGATCTGAGCTTCTGATTTATTTTCTCTCTTCTCATCTAATGCCAACCAATTAAGAACACAATACTCAAAAATATTTATTTTACAACTAGTATATTTTCTACATATTTCATTAAATTGGCCTCAAATCAATACTGGGTATGAGAATAAGGCTAAAATGTGTAAATTAATTTTAAAATTCTATATAATTTATAATGAACGAATATAGTTTTTGAGTTTTTGAAAAATACCCTTTCCGCCATACTGTGACTATCAGTAGCTTGTCCTCTTTTTGCTCTAACATGAATTACTCCTCTTGACTTCTCTACACCATCTCTATCCTCTCTTGTCCTCTTTCTTCCTACAAATCCCTGCAGGAAAGCAACAGTAAGTAGATGTATATAACAATATAAATTTGAGCACATTAATTCATTGACCTTAGCATTTGCTTTGAAAAATGGAGGACAAGATGAACTCTCGTGACTTTCGGAGATTGAGATCGTTCTATTTTCCATAATTCTCTTATGCCTACAATCATGAAAGTTAAATATGGAGGAGTGAGCAGGAGGGAAGTTGGTAGAGAAGTTCTTATTTTGGAAATTATAATTCATTGCTCGAACATCAGTTGAAGTAGTAAGGTTGTTCATGAGCTCTAAGTTGGGGTTCATATGTGCATCTCTAATAGAAGATATGGTGTTAGTCTTTTGCATATCTAGCGAACAATGCCTGGCTGACTTATAGAACCTATAAGTCATATATATATATATATATATGTAAATCATCACACAAATATCTTGGGATTGATTACAAATCACTACTTCTACAATGATCTAATAGTCTAAATATTACGGTATTGGTACGCTAAACTAACGTTGTACACATACATCAAGCTTATGTCTAGTATATAGCAATTACAGTTGTCTACAACCATTTAGACTATGAGATTGTGGATACTCTAGTCATGATATTTTTTAATTCTCGTAAAATTGTAACTTTAAAAATAATTATGTTTAATTTGGTATAACCTTGTGTGTGTGGCCACTAGAAGCAGTTGGATTAAAAAAAGTCGGCATTTCGAATTCACTATTGATGTGCTATTTGACCAAAACAATGGAACTGAAATGAGTTTTTGATTAATGTATAATGAGAAGTACACTTTGATTGCCATGAAAATAGCTAATCTTTTTTTCTTTACTTTTGATGAACGAAATTATTTCTTTCCATTTAGAACCAATTTCAATCATATGAACTGCTGTTACTTACCAAGTATTAATTAGGCCTACGTACAAATTTGATTGTTGAAATATGGCTTGTCAAAAGCAGTCACATTTTGTTTCTTATTTTGTATAGAGTTTTATGGGAACTGCCAAGCATTTGCTACTCTTGTTTTGATTTCTATGCATATTTTGTTTGAGAAAAAGTTCGGGTTCAATACTTGAAATAAAGATTAAAGTTTAATCATTTGAATTTATTTTTAAAACTTCCACTCACTTATTATGATTTTCTTTCATGAGCTTAATCAATGAATACTTACTCTTACATCGGCCGGAGGCCAGCGGGTGATACGCGAGCGAGACTGTCAGTGAACCAACCAAGTCAATCCCTTTCTGCTTTGCACTCTGGTTCTTTCTTCCTTTTTTCCAGCCACGTGCGTTTATTGAGGGTTTTTTCCCTCGAGTACCCACCCCCCTTGCGTAACCCCCTAGCCAATTAGTGGATATTGGTACTGTCACTGCACAGCAAGCAAAGGATTGGGGATTCAGTGGTGTAATGTTAAGAGGTCATGCGACATGAAGACATTGATAGCAATCCGACTCTCGATCGAATGCGACTGCACCTATCCCTGCTTTCTTCGGTGCTGATACTACATCTGACTCTCGTGGGTAAACTCCTACTTGATTAGTCAGAACTTCTCTCTCTCAACTCGTGACCTTTCTAAGACACGTAAAGACCGTAGGTCGAAGATCAGAGGCGTTTATGCATTTTCTAATAAAAGAGAGAGTCTTCATCCCACTATTCAACACTTTTATACTTTCTAAATAGTCAGGCGTGTCCCTGTCTCCAACAAGTGTGTGATCCACTGATTCACTGAGTGACTCTTTCTTCTCGCTGGAGTCCCTATCTCTTAAAGCCCTATCTTCCTTCCCCCTGTTTGCTGATTAAAGAAAGCCTTATATGGTCTCAAACAAAGGATAAAAGCCATTTGTTCTTAGTCAAGCCTAAACGCCCTGCAATCTTTCGAAAGAGCTCACGAGCAAGAAAACGGATGCGCTAACGCGCAACGGCTTTCGCGCAAGTTGCTTAATCCCTTGTTTGTAGCTTTTGAGCCGGGGCTTGCTAGGTAGTGAAGTGGTCCGTGAAGGTGAAAATAAAGTGAAAACATGAGTTGGCTTTTTTACAGTATCTATAGAATGACCACTGTGAACCATCTGCATATATACATATATGTGTGTGGGTGTGTGTGTGTGTGTGTGTGTGTGTGTGTGTGTGTGTGTGTGTGAGTGTAAGGTAGAGATATAGGATCATTATGATACCCTTTAAGCAGTCTTACTATATAATTTTTTTGTCACTTGTACAGATTTGTTAAGTATTTAATTAAATGAAAAAGTTCAACCCATTACACTCCTTGAAACTATGGTGCCAAAGAGATTGAAGCTAAAACCTCATAATTCACACAAGAAGGGGCAACCGGTGATGTCAGATTAATATATGTTTTATATCATTGATGTGTGACATACTCTAATGTATAGATCTCATAGATCACAACACACAAATATATGAACTACTTGACACACCAAACACAATACAATAACTAATACCAAGTTGAAAATGTCCGCTTGTTCTACTCTTGAAAACCCATTGTTGAAGAGAGACGAACTAAAGCATAATACTCTAGCACATAATTGGCATGGCTAAGCTACGCAAGACATATGTGAAAAAACTAAAAAAAAACAAACAAAAGAGCTAAGTTAAAACAAAGTTAAAGTAAGGATGAATAAGTTATAAGTATGATGATTGAACTGAGACAAAGTAAAATGTATATGGACTAAAATATATAGGGTCAAGACACCACTTTTCGCTCCAACTGTCATCGACCCTTTAGACCTAAACTTTAGGCTCTGCCAATTTTTCTATCCAAAGCTTAGAATGTGTTGAGCACATAAAATAGCTAAACTCACTGAAGTCTTTCCTTTCAGGTAGAAGGTCATCTTAAAGCAAAAGATGTGGATATAAGAAATCTAATATTGAGTATTGTCAAGCATCGCTCATAGATCTGCAGATGAATAAAGAGAAACTATATCGTAAGAGGTTCAACTTTATACTAGTTTGTGCCTCACCAAATGCACTCCGTCGATCAATTCTTATATGATTGGGGCTATGAAAGGCTCAAAGTCTTTATAGAGCTAAAGAGTAATTTTTTGTAATATGAATTTGGCTCTAGATATTTATAGAGGATTTTGAAGTTATAATTTGTGTGAAACTCTACCTCGTCATCAATTATGATTTACTTGTGATCTTGTGGGATAATTCCTATCAATCAACACTGTCATGCTCATCTACTAGGAAAGGCTTATTCCTATAAATCAACATTATCATGCTCTAGGACTCATGGTTTATTTGTTATAGGATTATTTATCTTGTAGGATAAGTCTCCATCGAGTTAAACATGATGATATTATGTAGACTCTGATGATGTCGCTGAGACTTTGATGGCATGGCTAATGGAAAACATAAACATGTGTCGTTCAGCCTCATCGTAGGTTAAACTTGAACTAGTAAGGGTGTGTGATGGATTGGAAGGTCTGGCCATTGTTATTGTCTAGGCTTGATTTAAAGTAGGCCGAAAGACTTTTGACCTTCTCCAGTTTGCCCCTATTTATTAAGTTTGATTGAAGAAGTCTAGCTCTGAAAGTAGTGTTGCATATATTTATGCATCTTTTGAACGATGGTGAGGGTTCATTGGATGAACTTCCTCTAAACTTTTGAAAGTCTTAATAGGATGAGTTTTCTATTTTTTAGAATGAGTTTCCCTCATACAAGCTTTCTTTGGATAGGGATGAGTCTCCCTTGGATAATCTTCTTCTAGATGATTATGAGTCTCCCTCATATAAGCTTCCTTCGAATTATGATTAATGTCTTTTGAATGAGTTTCATCTAGATTAGGATGAGTCTCTCTCATATGAGCTTCCTCTAAATGGAGATTAGCCTCTCATGAATAAGATTCCTCTAAATGAGGATAAGTCTCCCTCAGATGAACTTCTGTTATATTGGAATGAGTGTCCCTCAAATGAGCTTCCTCTAGGTTGAGATGGATCTCCCTCATATAATTTTCCTCTAGAAGGAAACTAGTCTCTTTGAACGAGCTTCCTTCAAACAATGATGATTCTCCCTAGATAGGGATGAGCCTAAAATCATCCCGGGCTTGTGTGCATAACGTCATTCATTCGGACGTGCATGCTAGGGGAACTGCATTGTCCATAGAATCATCTTTATTGTAGTTTGCATTCATGTTCACTATGAAAACATAAATTTTATTTCAAATTAGGAAAAATAAGAGATCTTTTTAGATGGGAATGCAATGTTTCTCATAGAGGGTGTCAAACTGTAAATATAAGAAATTGTCAAGTGTTACCATGGGTCGCTCTTAGATCAACCAGTGAACGGAGAGAGAAACAGACCGTAAGAGTTTCAAATGGACACTGCCAAACGCACTCAGACACGGGGTTATGGAAGTCTTAAAGACTTCAGAGAGCTATAAGATAACATTTTTGTAATAGGCCACTCTTTGTATTTACAAAAGATCTTAGATTGTGGTAATTATGAAACTTCATCTCTTTATCAGTAATGATTTACCTATGATTCTATTGATGATTATGCTTATCTTCACTATAACAAATATAACATTCTAGAGGATTCTAGAGGAGGTAGAAAACCATGTGAAAAGTAATTCATAAGGTTCTCGCGGAACCTTTAACAGTCGATCATGTCAAAAGTCCAGATTTTTGGCAAGATGCGTTGCCCATTACGACGAATGCTATGGACTTTCACTTTCTACATGATTTTTTTGGCTCCTATAGAATATTGTTTAATATGGTTTTCAGACTCTCGTTGAATGTATTTAACATATATTTTTAATGTTTGTGAATTAACATCCACAAATTTTTTTGTATCATATTAAATCAAATAGCATAATTTTTTTTGAACCTCATTGAAATAATTTATTGTTATAAATTATGCCTCATATAAATAACTTTTCCTAGTATTTTATAAATGATATTTTTTTACAACTAATTTATACACACCTATTTACATACCTATTTAAGCATTCCAAATGAATAAATTAGTAGACTAAAAGGCATTCATACATCATTCATTTTCATAAAATATCATCTAAAAGTATTAGTACATAGTTAGTCTACTAATACAATAGTATCATCATTCGTTTCAAAAACAAAAAAAAATAACTACAAGTTTCACATACGCTATAAAATAACTTCAAATTTTCACTGACGGTTTCATATCTCAACTCTTCAACTTTTCAAGCTTTGATGCCATGTTGAAAAACATAAAGTGATTGTGGGTCCTACATGTTTCACACAAAAGATAGAATCATCTAGACAGAAGATCAAAAAATACAACCTAAGTACACTCTGATGCAGACCATTAACTAATGTCACTTTATCGAGATTTTGTAAGAGTTCAACCAGTTTATGCTTTCGATGTGTCTAGAAAATGTGTGGATGAACCCATGTTTACTTACACTTAAAAAAAACTTATTTGATTCGGCATTGTCCACGGATGTTTGATTATTCTACGTGAATTCACACTGAAATGCTAAATCTAACAAAAATATCCAAGGATTTGAAGTTAATGGATGTATGATACTTCAATTAATTTTCTCTAAGCATTGTATTAGAGGTAAACAAGATTATTGGACTTAAAGTACACTGCAAAGCAGAACAATTTGATTAATTAACTTACAACAGGGCAAGCAGCTTCTCTCATCCACTCCAAATTGTGAGGATCAACAATCAAGTCATCTGTTTCGACAAGCACAACACTAATGAAACAACTTACTATAGCCCAACATAGTTATTCTCTCACAAACCATCACAATATGATTGCTCTCACACAAACCATACGCTCTTGATTTTTGGGAGATGGCAAAGATTGTTACCGAATATGGTTTTTTTTTTCTCTCTTCAGGAAATGTGGTTTGGGAATGTAAGACTTCTATTTAATAATATTTTTTAACACAAAACTTTACTAATTTCACAATGAAAATTTAAGGAAACTAAAAGAAGTAATATAATTAAGCCTAAAAATGCCAACAGGGCATAATTAGGTGTAAAATTTTAGTAGAAATGTTGATATTGAAAGCTGAAACCAAAAGAGTTTGTTTAGTGCTCCTTAATGCTTTCGAGTTATTTCTCTCAGCTTGGTGATTGGTGAGTGAGGCGATGTGATCAGATGGGGACCTTCATCAAGCTCTAACTAGGTAAACATGAAATAATGAATTCTCTACGACATTATACATGTTGGAAAATGGGTATGTACACCATTTTCATAGACCAATTTAAAAAAATAATTAGGTGAGACCCATTATGTAAAAGTATTAGTTCTTTGAATATTTGAGTTCTCCTCTGCGAGTACATCGAAATCGACTATTAATTTGTCAAAATTGGCTCTAGGATGAATGGAAAATTATCCCTAAAAGTGAGCTAAATAAGAATTAAAAAAAAGGTAGGAATTGTAGAAATCCCACAATGAAAAGGGAGAAAAGCTTGGAGTGGTATATATAGAGAGGTTTGTATCAAATGAGATAACTTGATAACCCTATATGGTCACCTCTATATGGGCTAATGAGTTATCTTTTGTTCTAGATTTATTTTTTCTTCTCATAAGAAACCTAAAAGTAATAGAATATGAAATATTTTTTGTAGTTTAAGGTCCAAAACATTTTTTATTTTATAAATTAAGAGGAAAAACGTTTTTTTGACTTTATTTGGATTAAATGTCCTTTTAATGGGTTAAATAGCATTTATGATACCTCTTCTCATGAGTAGTATAAAAGGAGACATTTCCCTCCTCATTTTACACACCAAAAAAGCATTCTAGCTTTCTTTTTCTCTCAATTCTTGATCTTCACATTTTTTCTAGTTTTTCTTCAAGTTTTTTTTTTGTTTCGTCTAGGTTCAATTTTCAGTTCCATTGACGGTTTGGTTTTCCGGTCCAAGTCTTGATTTTGCGTCGTTACTCTGCTGGTAGAATTTAGACAAGTCAGTTTGATCAAGGTGATGAAGTTGAATGCTCTTTAACTGTCTCAAACCATTTTATCTTGAAAAACAGACATTGTTATCAACCTTAGAACTTCAAATGAGATGACATAACTGGTTTAAGGAAACTATGCAAACAAGACTCAATTTGATTTCTCATTATACTGTTACTCTGCCCAATTTATTTAACGTTGGTATTTACTTCTTTTACATTTCATAATTATTGTATTTGCATTGTTATTTGTAATTATTACGTTTACCTATTGTATTTTAAATATTTACAGAATTGTTGTATTATTGTTATTTTCATTTAATCTTTTAATGCAATACATTATTTCCAGCAATCTTAAAAAAATTACTTTTATACAAGTTATTGCGTTATAGGGTTAATTTTGGAAATTAATTTGGTTTTCAAAAATTATCCAAAAATTATTTTTGCAAATTGATTTAGGTTTTTCCAACCTAAAATTTTTATTTTCAATATTCTCCAATATTTCAAAACTGGAAGTAACTATACAAAGATGTCCTGTCTAGGAAATTGGAATTTAAGAGAACTTGTCCCTCCAATTAACTGGGAATTGAATATTGTTAAGAGGGGTGTTCCTGAATCGATCTTAAAACCCCACCAATTCGTCTTGACAATTATATGTAAAAGTGCTATTTGGGTTGTTTTGGAAAATTAGCATATTTTCGTTTATGAGAAAATCACATAATTTTCAAAAGTGCTGACACTATAAGAAATATTGTCTACGACGACAGTTTTTATAGTCTATACTGACGGTTTTTAACAATTGCAAATGTTATGGTGACGGTTTGTAAACCACCAGGATCGCCACCATCGAGGTTGAATTGCCGACGGTTTATGAATAGTCGCCCTTGTTGCTGTGCTTTCCGCGATGGTTTATGAATCGTCGCGATTTAGTCAGCCTTTGTATTTTCCGACGATCTGGAATCGTCGCGAAAAGCACTGCTTTGCCCTTCTACTTTTCATTTCCACATATTCCCAAAAACTGCAACATATATATATATNTTATCAATATAAAATATCTAATGAATTCAAAGTATAGGAATAGATTATCAATATTAATTATCCAATGAACTCAAAGTGTAAAAATTCATAATAACAAAGTATTTTATAAGTATTAAATAAAACTCAATACATAAAGCCTACCCTAGTCTTTACGGGAGTCCTACATAAACTTCATAAATAATATTAGTTGAGAACGCATCTCTGAACATTAAGACTACAACTGAGGCATCCATGCGTATTGAGCCTCTAACTCAATTACTCGTGTATGTTGGGATTCTAACTCAGCTGATAAACGGGAAGAATCTTGCGTGGACAATTCCCCACGGTAACACGAGAACATTGTAGTTAGTGTTTCCCCGAGTCCTAATGAACACATATATCCATCAGCCAATCCTCTCTCAAAGGTAAAGTTCAAAAACTTATTTACTCCACCTTGATATGCCTTACTAAATCTTGGTTTTGTATTCCAACTCTTATCGATTACAAATTTCAAAGCTTAAAGATGACCAAATAAACAAAACAATCAAAACTAATACTACACCTTTTAGCATACACTCACCCATAATTAATTTACAAGTATCAAGAAGCAATTCTGTTGTCTTTCTTGTTTCTATATTTTGCTAAGCCTATATTCTACTCTTAACTTAGGAAACATTACAAACTAAGAATATATATAGTCCTTATGGACACATCATGTGAGTGTTTTTTGTATTTTGTCGTAATAGTTGAAAGAATGTGTATAATGATTTAACAATATTATTTAGAGCATGACTCTAAATAAGGAAATGATATTTTTCTCAAATATTTTAATTGCACTCCCCTAATTAATATGTTTTTTTCTCAAAATTAAAACAATCATCATTAGAAGAGAGAAAAATACAATATTTTTTAATTCTATACAACATGTTCAAACCCTAGATTATGTAATCAGGCAGCCCATAGATTATGTAATGAGGCAGACCTAGATTATACAACATGTTCAACCACCCAAATTTAGTTTTAGGAATAAGCCAAGGCAAGAGCATTAAAATTGTTATTAATCAGTAAAAGAAAAGTATAACTGAAACAACCATTACCAAGAGAGGGAACAAGACCATATTTCTATTTTACACAACACAGCAAAAATATCATCAGAAAAACAAAACAAAATAACCATGACTAAATAATCAAACACAAAAAAGGAATCGAGACACATAACACTAAGAAACCGATTTAGTATATGAAAAAAAATCTAGAGATATGTATATGGAAAAAAAGAATCGGATAACATATAGTATATGAAAAAGAAGAATTGAATCCGATTTCACATAACTTTGAAGAGCAAAATGATACCTAGAAAATAATAAAATTAATGGAGAATAAGGAAGATATCGGGGCTGATCTATGGAGAGGAGAACCATGGGGCTGAGATCGGGGCTGAGCTATGGAGAGGAGGACCACGGGGCTGAGCTATGATGAGGAGGACCACAGGACTGAGATCTTTGTCGAAAATGGGGAAGAATCGCGTGGCTGTAAAAATGAGAGTTGGGGAAAGTGGAAAAATGAGGAAGAAAACACAGGGTTGGTTTTAAGAACCATCACGCTAGATCACAATATTCATTAAAAAAAATAAAAAGCGACAATATTTAAGTAAGCTCAAAGCACTTTGCGACGGTTTGTCCTAGCCGTCGCCAATAACCTCTGTAACGACGGTTCACATAAACCGTCACCATTTCTCAGTTAATTGCGACGGTTTAGCATAACTGTCGTAACATGAAAATAAAAAATGCAATCAATCATGACGGTTCGCCGAAAACGATGCCATTTCCCAACGAATTGTGACACTTCCTTTGAACCGTCACAAAATTAAGGTAATAATAGAATTAATCGTGACGGTTTAGGTAAACCATCACCATATGTGTCCTTCGACAATGGTTTTACAGAAACCGTCGGTAAAACTCAAGAAAACACGATGGTTAGCTTCGTAATTTCTTCACCTTGTTCTACAATTAGTGACGGTTTAATCAACCGTCATCGTACAACCGACACAATTGATGATTTTTCTTGTAGTGTGATACACTTGTGGTTTATATTTCAGATAAGAAAATATGGTAACTGAAACCAACAATAATGTTGTAGCGAACCATGCTGCTGAAAGCCAATGATAGAACCCTACTACAGAGGCTCAAATCCCAAACCTGGGTGTGCAAAACCCTGTTGTGACTCATGTGGCCTGTATGGCACCGATACTTATGCCTATTTCTCACGGAGAGAAACCTAGAAAATTTAACAGTCTGAATTT
The DNA here is from genome assembly GCA_003255025.1 of Datisca glomerata. Lineage (NCBI taxonomy): Eukaryota > Viridiplantae > Streptophyta > Magnoliopsida > Cucurbitales > Datiscaceae > Datisca > Datisca glomerata. Next base: position 170,161 of record QANY01002203.1, read on the forward strand.
TAGAAGGTGGCAAAAAATATGCTATTTTACCTGACCATGCTAAATCTGGCAAAATATTTTACTGAAGAAGCTCCTAAGCTCAATGACAATTAGCAAGATTTCCAAATGATCAATGCTATTGATGCTTGGAAACATTCTGATTATTTATGTAGGAATTACATACTGAATGGTCTTACTGATTCCTTGTATAATGTTTATTCTGACAAGAAAACAGCAAAGGAGATATAAGAATCTCTTGAACGAAAGTACAAGACTGAGGATGCGGTCGCCAAGAAATTTATCATGGCCTTCTTTTTAGAGTTTAAAATGGGGGATTCCAAAATAGTGATCAATCAAGTCTAAGAACTATAAATTATCGTGCACAAGATTCATGCTGAGTGAATCATTTCAAGTGGCTCATATTATTGAGAAATTTCCTCCTGCGTGAAAGTATTTCAAGAATTATCTCGAGCAAAAATGAAAGGAAATGAGTATCGAGGATCTTATTATTCGACTTCGAATTGAGAAGATAATGGGTTGTCTGAAAGAAGAAGGTCAAACCATGTTGTTGTAGCAAAGGCTAACATTGTGGAGCATAGTCAAGATTTCAAAGCCAAGAAGATTAACAACAAAGGGAAAGGTCCAAACATGCTAGGACCTAAAGGAGGGGTTTCTAAGAAATCAAAGTTCCAAGGTAAGTACTATAATTGTGAAGATATGTCAAAAATATTCTGAGTGTAGATTGCCTAAGAGAAACAAATAGGTTAATGTGATTGAGAACATTGCTCGAGACATTTCTGATATCAATCTCTCAGCAATGGTCTCTGAGGTCAACATGGTCGAATCAAATCCAAAGGAATGATGGATTGATAGTGGAGCTACCCGCCATATGTGTTCTGATAGTGAAATGTTCTCTACCTTCGAAGCTATCGAGCATGGAGATAAGTTGTTCATTGGGAACTCAACCACCTCTAAGATCAACGTCCAAGGAAAAGTGGTTTGAAGATGACTTCTGGGAAGGAATTGGCTTTGAAAAATGTCTTGTATGTACCTGAAATCTGGATGAACCTTAAGTCTGGTTCACTGCTGAATAACCAAGAATTTCGTATGGCATTTGAGTCAAGCAAAATTATTTTGTCTAAGAGTGGAATGTATGTTGGTAATGGTTATATAAGTGATAGAATGTTCAAACTCAATGTAATGATTTTTCTCAAACCCGATATTAATAAAGCTAGATCTTCTACTTACTTGCTTGAGTCTTCTAATTTATGGTATGATAGACTAGGTCATGTAAATTATGATACTTAGCGTAAATTAATTAACTTAGATCATTTGCCAACATTTTATATTGATACAAATCACAAGTGTAAAACTTGTATTGATGTAAAATTAATGAGGTCATCATTCCAAAGTGTTGAAAGAAACACCGAACCACTTGATTTAATTCACAGTGATATATGTGACTTAAAATTTATACAAATAAGAGGTGGTAATAAGTATTTTATTACTTTTGTTGATCATAGCACAAAATATTGTTATGTATATTTGCTAAAGAGCAAAGATGAAGTTATAGAAAAATTTACTCTCTATAAAATGAAGTTGAGAATCAACTAAATAAGAAAACTAAGGTATTAATAAGTGATCGAGGTGGTGAGTATGAATCACCGTTTGTTGAGATTGTGCTCAACATAGGATTATTCATGAAACCACAACACTTTATTCACCTCAGTCCAATGGTGTTGCTGAGCGCAAAAACTGTACCTTGAAAGAAATGATGAATGCGTTGTTGATCAGTTCTGGATTACCTCAGGATATATGGGAAGAAACTGTTTTGACGGCTAACTATCTTTTGAATAAGATACAAAAAAAGAGAGGATAAGACCCCATATGAGTTATGGAAAGGTAGAAAATCTTCATACAAATACTTAAGAATGTGGGGATGCTTCACTAAAGTGATGGTACCTACACCTAAAAAGATGAAGATATGACCAAAAACTGTCGATTGCCTTTTCATTGGTTATACAAATAACAGTAGTGCATATCGGTTCCTTATGTACGAAATCTAGAAATCCTAAGATTCACAAGAACACGGTAATAGAGTCTAGGAATGCATCATTCTTTGAACATGTATTTCCTTACAAGTCCAAGGATAAGTCAAGTTCTTCAAAAAGACTTCTTGAGACTATTGTTGAAGAGCATAGTCAGGACCAAGATGAAGAAGTCGAGATAGAATCTAGAAGGAGTAAAAGAGCTAGGACAGAAAAATATTTTGATCCTAATTTTCTAACCTATATCATTGAAAGTGAACCAAGAACTTTCAATGAAACTGTAAACTCCAATTAAGGTCATTTTTGAAAAAATGCCATTAAGAGTGAAATTGATTTCATTTTGTAAAATTATACTTGGAAACTAGTGGATCTTCCACTTGATTGTAAACATTTGAGTTTTAAATGGATTTTCAAAAGAAAAATGAAAGGCGATGGACCAATTGATAAATATAAGACTAGGCTTATAATTGAAGGCTACAGACAGAAGGAATGTCTTGATTATTTTGATACATATTCTCCGGTGTCGAGAATATCTCCATTAGGATGATACTTGCATTTGCAGCTTTGTGAAATCTTGAAGTACATCAAATGGATGTAAAAATAGTCTTTCTAAATGGAGATTTAGAGGAATACTACATGAAAAAACCAGAAGGGTTTTCTGCTCCTGGGCAAGGAAAGAAAGTCTATAAATATGTCAAATCATTGTATGATTTGAACAAAACATAAAAAAAATGGCATGAGAAATTTGACAATCACATGATGTCAATTGAATTCAAAATCAATGAATGTGAGAAATGTATCTATGTTAAAGATACAAAAAATGGATAAGATGATCATTAGCTTGTATGTTGACGACATGCTTCTCGTTGAGAGTAATGATAAGACGATCACATCTACGAAAGATATGATAAATATAGATTTGATACGAAAGACATGAGACTTGCTGATGTTATATTGGGAATAAAAATGAAAAGCACATCAGATGGACTTATTTTAGATCAGTCTCATTATGCAGATTCTATTCTTGGAAAATTTAGCAAATATGACACTGGTGAACATAAAACACCAATGGATACTAGTGTACATTTGTCCAAGAATAAAGTTGAGAGTATATCTCAAGTAGAATACTTTAGAGTAATAGGTAGTGTGATGTACTTGATGAGCTATACAAGAACTGATATAGCCTTTACAGTAAGTAAACTAAGTAGATTCACGAGTAATCCTGAAGCTGAACATTGAAAATTCATTGTAAGAGTACTGAGATACTTAAGATATACTATGAGTTATGGGCTACACTATTCAAGATATCCAATGGTCCTAAAAGAATATACTGATGCAAATTGGATATCTGATAAGAAAGATACAAATTCTACTAGTGGATATATTTTCACAGTAAGAGGTGATACCGTAGCATGAAATCCTGAAAACAGATTGTTATAGCGAGATCCAATCTGAAATATGAGCTTGTATCATTGGACAAATGTGGGGAGGAGGCTGAGTGGCTACACCACTTCCTAGAGGATATTCCTATATCGACAAAGCCTGAGCCACCAATCTGCATACACTGATAGTTAAAGTGCTATTGGAAGGCCACAAAGTAATATGTATAATGGTAAGTCTAAATACATTCGTCGTAGACATATGCCATTAAACAACTACTCTTGATAGGGGTTATCACTATTGACTATGTGAAGTCAAATGATAACATTGTGGATCTGTTAATTAAATGGTTAATTAGAGAGTTAGTTGAAAAGTCATCGATGAGAATGAGACTAAAACCCATGTAAAAAAAAGTTGATACAAAGGAAACCCAACATAGTTGACTGGAGATCCTAAGATCTAGGTTCAAATGGACAACCTAATTATATAAACTTAACTAGATCACTTTGGGGATTTTCCCCATCCATTCCTATGATGAAAATAGTGATACCCAATGGGATCAGGTTAAGCTGAGCTTTTAATAATTCTTATGTGACATAAGTTATGAGATTCGAGCGGAGTAATGCTGGTTTACTTTTAAATTAAGAGATCACATATGTGAGAGTGAAGTGTGGCGGCTTCTATAGGAATTGTAAGGGTACAATTCTTTATAAACTATTACAGAACTAGGAGGATGTTCATGGCCAAAATGAACATAATCATGAGAACTAAATTGTGTCAGAGATGACTCCTGTGTGTAGTATGTCATCGTTTACACAAAAGGTCAAACAGTTCAAAGACATCGTGTCTACTAGTCAGCTAGTAAAGTAAACATATTTTCACAAGTGAAGGTTCAAAGGGTAAAATGTACCTATCCTATACAGGTTTCAGAATGTAGAATTCTATCACCATGTTTATCATGTAGTTGATTGCCAATTTTCATTCATGTGAGGAATTGTTGGAAAAGGAGAATTTTGCACACAATTTTCATAGACCAATTTTAGACAAATTTTTAGGTGGGATCCACTATATAAAAGTGTAAGGTCCTCGGATATTTGAGTTATACTCTACGAGTATATCAAAATTGACTATTAATTTGTCAAAATGGTGATAGAATATTTTCACAAGTGAAGGTTCAAAGGGTAAAATGTACCTATCCTATACAGGTTTCAGAACGTAGAATTCTATCACCATGTTTATCATGTAGTTGATTGCCAATTTTCATTCATGTGAGGAATTGTTGGAAAAGGAGAAATTTGCACACAATTTTCATAGACCAATTTTAGACAAATTTTTAGGTGGGATCCACTATATAAAAGTGTAAGGTCTTCGGATATTTGAGTTATACTCTACGAGTATATCAAAATTGACTATTAATTTGTCAAAATTGACTTTGGGATAATTGAGAAATTATCTCCTAAAGTGAGCTAAATAAGAATGAAAAAAAAATGAGAATTGTAGAAATCTCACATTGAAAATGGAGAAAATGTTGGAGTGGTATATTTAGAGATGTTTGTATCAAATGTGGTAACTTGATAAGCCTAGAGGCTCTCTCTATATAGGCCACCTCTATTTGGGCCACCTCTATTTGGGCCAATGAGTTGTCTTTTGCTCCATATTTATTTTTCTTTCTCATAAGAAGCCACAATGTCATAGAATATGAAATATTTTTCATAGTTTAAGGGCCAAAACTTTTTTTATTTTGCAAATTAATAGGAAAAATGCTTTTGGACTTTATTTGGGTTACATGGCCTTTTAATGTGTTAAATAGCCTTTATGATATATTTCCCCTATGAGTAGTATAAAAATAGGTCTTCCCCTCCTCATTTTACATACCAAAGAAATATTCTAGCTCTCTTTTTCTCTCAATTCTTGGTCTCCACCTTTTTTTTTTTAGATTTTCTTCAAGCTTTCTTGGTTCATTTTTCGGTTTGGTCTCGGTTCAGTTTTCGGTTCGGTCCGATTCAGTTTATTTTTGGTTCATTGACGGCTTGGTTTTCCGGTCCAAGTCTTAGTTTTTAGTTGTTAATCTGGCAGTAGAATTCTAACAAGTTAGTTCGATCAAGGTGGTGAAGTTGAGTGCTTTCCAGTTGCCTCAAATCATTTTATCTTAGAAAACAGACGATGTTATCAAATTTAGTACCACAAGCGAGGTGGCGTAATTATTTTAAGAAAATTGTGTTTGATTTCTCATTATATTATTACTATGTTCAATTTATTTAACGTTGGTATTTACTTTATTTAAATGTCGTAATTATTGTATTTGAATTGTTATTCATAATTATATTATTTACCTGTTGTAATTAATATAATTACAGAATTGTTGTATTATTGTTATTTGTATTTAATCTTATAATACAATACATTATTTCCAGCAATACATTCTTTCATACAAAAAATTTCTATGAATTAAAGCTTATTTTTATGCCTTTAAATATCAGTTCTGAAGCAACCAAAACAAGATTTACTTTAACACTTCGTTTATTTGACTGTTATTTCTATTACTTGTGTCCCTATTCCTAATACTTAGTTTTTGTCTATTTTTTTTTTGACATTTTAGTTTCGTTTGGCATTGTTCTTCTATAAGAGTTGTGTGACTAAATTATGATGCTTTTAAGTAATGCTAGTTTCAAATAAATATGACTATGAGTGATGATGAAAACATAATTATTCATAATTAATTTAGTCGTTATTTTTATTAGATTTATAGTTTCTTCATATCACTATACACACTCTGAGCATCGAGTTTATATTTAAGATTTGAATTTAGGGTTTAAATTCAAGATTCAGATTTAAGATTTAGATTCAAGATTCAGATCATTAAGTTGAATTTATGATTTTACTATATTGTCCTTAAATAGAGAAGAACATTTTTTTGCAATATTTACAAGACAATATAATATTTTTTCCACATATGATTACTAAAAATTATTTCTCATATAATAAAAAAATTAAACGTCACATAAAAAATAAAAATAAAAGTTCATCATAAATATATAAAAATTGGATATGTTCATCACGTGTGCGTGTTAAATGTTCATCATATGTGCTTGTCAGATGTTGAATGATTAGAGTAAGAATTTCAAGAAACAAAGGGCTTGATTGATTGTTCTGAATAGTAAAGATTTTCATGAGGTTGTGCTCAGGGGCCATGTCTTTAGAGCACATCCACGATTATTATCGAGTTGTTGAGTTAGTCTAGTGTCAAGGATAGGGGTGTAATCGTTTCGGTTCAGTGTGGTTTAAGGGGTTTTAAGAACCGAACTGCATGTGCTATTTTTCATTAAGTGAAACCATACCGAACCGGCTTGTGCACATGAACCGCACCGAACCGAGTCCAAAAAATTAAGAAAAACCAGACCGCACCGATATGAACCAGCGAAGAAAATTTGGGCGATAAGGATACATAACGTATCCAAGCAACAATCAGAAAGATAAGCACCTAGAATCAATCCATGTAGGAAAACTAGAAAATGCCAAAATCATATAGAAAATAGAAGAAACTCCATTCACACATGCAAAAATTACCAGAAAAGTGCCAAATCTATAACAAACAAAAGAGAATCTCAATTTCTATGTAAAAAATAACTAGAAAATGCGAACTCTTTTAAAAATAGAGAAGAAATTATGTCTCTACTCATACAAATCATAAGTATTTGGACATTTGAAATCTAAAACTAAACCCTAAACTTTGAGATGGAACAAAATAGGGTATTAAAAAAAATCTAACGAAACTTTGAACTCACAAAACTAGGTTTCATAGGGGGATGAATGCGAAATCTTTGTAGCTAAGCGAGATAGAACAAAGAGATCCGATGACATAGCTGAGCGACTATAAGGTTTCAGAGGAGGCAAGAGGTAATGCGTGACTGTTGACATAAAGGGAGGGCAAAAATGAAGTTTGTGAAACGTGGACTATCAGATCTATGAGAGAGAGTGATGAGGAGAAGCTCAAACACACTTTTAGCAACTCTGGTGGCTGAAGCTCGCTGTCCATTATGGCCAATTATCATGAATCAATGACTTGGCATTAGTCTAACTGATATCAGTTAACTAATACCAATTAACTAATATTAGTTGAAAATCAGTTTAGTTGTTAGCTAAACTTGTCTAGTTGGAGCCTCTTTGACATTTTTAGTCAAGTTGTATTTTCTCCTTTATAAATACTAGTGTTTTTAGCTTCTCTAGAACAATGAGATCTTCTACTCTGCTGTCTTCTTCATTCCTTCTTAGTTTTCATTTTATAGTCACATGGTATCAAAGCTTAATTATTCACATCATGGCTGAAAATTCAACCACTTCAAGTGACATACAAAATAATAGCAATAATGCAGCAAACCAGAATGCACTCTTCCCAAATATCTTCAATAGTGCAGTTTCAAATAAGTTGGAAAGAAATAATTACGTGCTTTGGAAATCACAAGTTGTAACAGTTCTAATTGGACATGGTTTTGATGATCTAGTGTTCGGACATGCTGCAAAACCACCAAGAAACTTAGCAAATGATCAAGAAAATCCAGATTATATGACCTGGTTTAGAAAGGATTAAATTCTGTTGGGATGGCTTAGAGCCTCAATGAGTGAAGGTGTTCTTGATACGTCACACAATACAGTACCTCAGAGGATGTTTGGAGGTCCTTAGAAAGGAGTTTTGCAAATTTCTCAAAGGCAAGAATGTTGCGATTATGAAGTACACTACAAACTGACAGAAAAGGAAGTGATTCCATTGCAGACTTCTGTGATAGAATGAGAAGAATTTTTGATTGTTTGGCAGTTACATGATAAGTGATTAGTGATCAAGAATTGATTTCTTATGTTCTAAATGGTCTTGGACCCAAATTCGACCCAGTAGTAGTCAATGTCACCACAAGGGAAGGTGATTTAACATTAGAAGAAGTTCAATATCTTCTTGTGGTGCATGAAAGTAGATTTGAGAAGTAGTAGCAAGATTTGGTGAATAACATGAAACTCAGTGCAAATATAGTGACAAACACAAACTTCAAGAAATTACAGAATGGTTCATAGTAAAATTAGGGCAACAGAGGAGGTTTCTATATGGGATAAAATCAATCCAACAGAGGAGAAGGCTTTAATGGTAGAAGAGGAGGTAGAGGTTTTGGAAGAGGAAACAACAAAGTTGTTTGTCAAGTGTGTACAAAGCTTGGACGCACTGCTACACTATGTTACTACATGTATGAGAAAATATCTTTTCAAGGACAAAACAACTCACAATAGTAAGTTAATTCTATCAACTTAGGACCCTCAGCCTTCATGGTCTCTACAAACACTAGACCCTTGGCTTTCATTATCTCTACTGCTGCTTACAAGGGTGGCCCAGAAATAGTCAATGACATGGCTTGGTATACTGATAGTGCAGCAACAAATAATGTTACTGCAGAACTTGCAAATCTGAGTATGGCACAAGAATACAATGGTAGGGAAAAATTAACTGTGGGAAATGGTAAGCTACTTAACATTTCTCATTTTGGTTCTTCTCATTTACTCATTCCCTTAAAAAATACATCCCTGAAACTTGAAACTATCTTCAGAGTGCCTGACATTAAAAGAAATCTAATCTCAATGTCTAAGCTTACTAATGACAATAATGTATTTTTTTAAATTCACTCCAAATCTTGTTTTATGAAGGATTTAACAACAGGAACAATCTTACTTCAAGGAGTTTTTGAGAATGGCTTGTACTTACTCACTTATCCTGATATTGAAGAACCATCAGCTCTTAGTTATTACATCCAAAGAAGTTCTTCTTTCTCAAAGGAGTCTTTAGAATCTCAAAAACAATATATCATAGAATATGTCTGTAAAATCTAGTCTTGAAGAGTTGAATTCTAATTTTTTTATTCTAGTAAACTTTGCTCTTGTACAAACTCAACTACTAATATGAATAAAAATGTCATTGTGCCTTACAAGCTTATGGTTTCCCCTAAATTACCTTTTCTTTCTAGCAATATGTCAAATCTCTTCAATATGCGTGTAACTCTTGTGAAACTTTTAATATAGCTAGAAATAACATTGAATCTATTACTAACTCTAATCTGTGCATAAATAAACATAATCATAATCTTCAGATTCTGCACCAAAGGTTAGGTCACCCTTCTTCTAGAGTTTTGCATCAAATTATCCAAAAACTTGACTATCGTTTAATTAAAAACACCACTCATCTACCTCCGTTTTGTGAATCCTGTCAAAATGGAAAAAGTCATGTTCTTCCATTTCCCATTTCTCACTCAATAGCAAAACATCCTCTTGATCTCATTCATATGGATCTTTAGGGCCTGCACCCTTTCCTTCAAAAGAAGGCTACATGTATTATATTTTCTTTCTAAATGAATTTTCTAGATTTTCTTGACTCTATCCTTTAAAACTTAAATCGGAAGCTCTTACAATCTTTGTTATTTTCAAGAGCATGATTGAAAACAACTTCAGAAAATTATTAAAATAGTTCAATCAGACTGGGCAGGAGAATTTAGATCTTTTGCCAACTTCTTACAAAGTCAGGGAATCAAATTCAGACACCTTTGTCCCCATGTGCACCAGAAAAATGGAAGGATAGAAAGAAAACATAGGCATATTGTTGAATTGGGACTTACTCTTTTAGCACAAGCTTCTATGCCTTTGATATTTTGGTGGGAAGCATTCCAAATTTCAATTTATCTTATTAACAGGCTTCCCACACCTATTCTAGAGTTTCAAAGTCCTTATAAAAAGCTTTTTGGTCAAAATCCAAATTATGCTCGCTTAAAATCCTTTGGATGTGCATGTTATCCTCACTTAAGGTCATATAATGTGCACAAATTAGACTTTCGTACAGCTTTTGCCTATTTCTAAGATATTCTAGTGCTCAGAAAGGTTATAAATGCTTGCATAAATATGGTAGAGTTTATATTTCTAAGAATATTTCGTATCAGTATATGTTCAATATGTCAGTTTTCAAACTGTCAAAATTATATGCTTTACATCAACTTGTTCCCTTTCCTTCTATTTTGCTCAATCTTCTTCTCCTTCTCAATCTCAGGATAAGGGTTATGCAAGCACTTCTCCAGGAGCACTCAATGTAAGTTCTTCTTCACATCAAGATAAAACTGAAATTCTTAATACATATTCTGTTATTAGTGAGTATGTTAGACCTGATTTTACTTCTATTGCTAGGAACTTGGTCATTGACCTACCTTTTGATCTTTTACCGCAAAACAGTCATCAACCTGCTCCACAAGGTTCAAATAAACTTAAACCACATACTCAAACCTCCTTTCATCCAATGAAAATCAGATAAAAAAATAACATCTTCAAACCTAAAGCTTTCACAGCCACTAAACACCCTTTGCCTACAACTCATCTTGAAAGTGAGTCAACTTCTGTCAAATAGGCTCTAAGTGGTACAAGGCTATGGTTGAGGAGTTCTCTACCCTTATCAAGAATCAAACCTAGGTTCTAGTGCCATATAGACCTTATATGTCTGTTTTAGGTAACAAGTGGGTGTTTAGGCTGAAATTGAACTCAGATGGTAGTACACAGAGGTATAAGGCAAGGTTGGTTGCGAAAGGGTTCAATCAAACTGTTGGAATTGATTTTAATGAGACCTTAAGCCCTGTAATAAAGCCTGTTACAGTAACGACAATACTGTATCTTTATGTCAGCTTTGGTTGGGAAGTTAGGCAACTTGATGTCAATAATGTCTTTTTAAATGGCATTATTAATGAAACTATATACATGGTTCAACCTTAGAGTTTTGAAGATTAGTCCAGGCGTCAGCATGTCTGTAAACCCAAGAAAGCTTTATATGGGCTTAAGTAAGCTCCTAGATCTTGGTATGATAGGTTGAAGTCAGTTTTGATTCAATGAGGGTTCACCTAATGCCAAGTCTGACACATTATGTGTTTGTATCACAATAATTCAGATGTTTTATTTTTATTATTATATGTGGATGATATATTAATCACATGTAACAACTTTAAACTTCTTCAAACAGTGGTGACAGATTTGAACAGGTGTTTTGCTCTTAAAGAAGTTGGCCCAATTCATTACTTCTTGGGAATTGAAGTGTTCAGAAATAAGGATGGTTTTTTCTTGTCTCAAACAAAGTATATTACTGAACTATTGGTTAAAACTAAGATGGAGGGAGTTAAGCCTGCTCCTTCACCAGGTTCTGTCTCTATTATGTTGTCTTTAACAGTAAGGGAGCTTATGCAAGATGTAACTCTTTTTCGAAGCACAATTGGGACATTGCAGTATCTATCCTTAACCATACCTGACATTGGCTTCATAGTGGACAAATTAAGCCAATATTTTCATAAACCTACTGAATTACATTGGCGAGCTTGTAAGAGAGTGTTGTGGTATCTCAAAGGCATTATCACTGAAGGCATACAACTCCAACCTTCAACTTCTTTAACCATTCAAGCATACTCATATGTTGATTGGGCTGGTAATGTGAATGATCGCAGGTCTATTGGAGCTTATATGGTTTTTTTAGGTGGCAATCTGATCTCTTGGTCCTCTAAGAAACAGAATGTGGTAGCTAGATCCAGTGCAGAGAGTGAATACAGATCTATGGCCAATGCTACAGCAAGAAATTTCTTGGTTCCAAAGTCTTCTTTGTTACCACTTAACACAACCTCTTATTTTATGGGTTGACAACATCAGTGCCTTAGCTTTGGCTTCAAATCCAGTGTTTCATGCCAGCACTAAACACATTGAGCTAGGTTTACACTTTATAAAGGACAGTGCACAAGAGGCAACTTGACATTCAGTTTGTTCCCTCCTTAGATCAACTTGCAGACCTGCTCACCAAGACTCTTTCTACTCCCAGATTTTTTTTATTTGAAATCAAAGCTCAAGGTAGTTTTCTCCCTCTTTCACTTGAGGGGGGATGTTAAGGAGAAGCTCAAACACACTTCTAGCAACTCAGGTGGCTGAAGCTTACTGTCCATTGTGGCCGATTATCGTGGATCAGTGTCATGGAATTAGTCTAACTAATATCAGTTAACTAATACCAGTTAACTGATATTAGTTGAGAATCAATTTAGTTGTTGGCTAAACTTTTCTAGTTGGAGCCTCTTTCACATTTTTAGTCGAGTTGTATTTTCTCCTCTATAAATACTAGTGTTTTTTGCCTCTCTCAGGTTAACGAGAGTTTGGCTTCTTTGTGAAAACCTTCATACTCTTCTATTCTGCTGTCTTCTTCATTCCTTATTAGTTTTCATTTTATGTTTACAGAGAGAGAGGGGGGAGAGGGGGGAGAGAGAGAGATGAATTGAGGGGGGGAGAGAGAGATGAATTGAGAGGCATAGAGAGAGTGGTGAACTGAGAGGCATAGTAAGAGATGGGCGAACTGAGAGGCTGAGAGAGATGGCGGGTGGCGAGCTAAGAGGTTGAGAGAGATTGGGGGGGGGGGGGGGNGGGGGGGGGGGGGGCGCTTGAAAGGGTGAGAAAGAGTGGTGAACTAAAAGAGTAGGATCGGCTATGGTTTGTATAAAATTTCTTTTTATATGTATAATGTGGTTCAGTTCGATTCGGTGTTGTTTCACAATTGAAACCGTAAACCAAACCGACCTGGTATGTTTTACTTATTTACAAACCTAACTGAACTGTCTGTAATCTCTCAACCGATCGAAACGCTACGGTTTGTTCGGTTTTTTTTTTTGCCGTTTGTCTTACACTCCCAGTCAAGGAATGGGGAAGTATTAAGTCTATTATAATTAAATTAATAAATGAGGGGCAACGTTGCCCTTTCAATCTTAATCTAGATTTCATATTCAAAACCAGAATTCAAGGCCACCATCCGAATTTGAATCCTTGATTCAACCATCTTTAATATCATAGTAATTATGGGTCCCCAAATTCACTGTTTACGAAAAATCAGATTCAGCATGCAAACCGGGATTCAAATATTCGTAAACGATGGATTCGACTTATGAATCCTGGTATAAAATTCAATTAGTAAACATGCTCTTTCAATTTTATTATGTCATGTGTTAATGTGTTTATACGCGTACAAACAAATTAGTTTACAGTTTAGTTGGTCCACGATATTTCGTAGTTTATATTATGGAAGGAAAATTTTATTATAACAGTCATAGTATCTTATTAGAAACTGATATATATAAGAGATATGTTATACCTACAACACATTTATTATACTCATGTACAATAAAATGTTCGGTAGCGAGACCGACATTGAAGAAACACCATGTTGTTTGTAAGCGTTGGTCCACAATATCATCCTATCTGATGCTCATGGTTTCCACCGAAGAAGGTCATTCTGAAATTAGCCATAGCCTTTATGATCCTGTAGAAAAGCGATTTAGCAAATTCGAAAAGAAATTACATTATGAAAAAAGATATTGTGGATCATCTCATGGTTGGTTATACACGGTTGAAGAAACTTTTGTAGTCACATCTCTTCAACCCATTTTTCGGAGCTATAATTCATTTACCTCCACTTACAAATAATATTCCCGAATTTGATCCGTTTCTTGATGACAAACCTTATGAATACGAATGTCACATTAAGAAGGCTATTTTGGATAAAGACTGGGTATATATCCAAACGATTACATAGTTGTGGTAATTTACAGTGATATGGGACTGGTGGAGATTTTGAAGTCTGGTCATAATAGTTTGACTTATTATGATGATCTGGACCGCCTAATGTCACTAAATGATGTTGAAATTCATAACGGTCTAATTTATGTTGTTAAATATTGGTTGTCTCTCTATAAATTTGAAGCAGATAGTGATGTTGGAGATTCGACTTTCAAGTCCATCAAAGTAGAGATGATTACACCGCTGCTAGCACAATCTACATATGATCCTATTAATTATAAGGTAGCATCAACAATGGATGTTGCCCTATCACCTGTGAGAGAGCTACTTTTAATGCGGAGGATTATGGATGATCATCAGTTCAATGATGATGTCATAGGAGTTGTGACTTTACATTTCGACATTTATAAAATTGTATATTTGAGAGAAGATGAACCACCAATACGTGTTCAGGTTAAGAGCTTAGACAATGATGCTTTGTTTATAGGGGATAATCACTCACTTTTCGTTTCAATCAAGGAGTTTCTCAAATGTCAACCAAATCGAATATATTTCATTGATGATAATATTTTCTTTCGTGAACCACTCACTTATAGACCTCGAGATGCTGGTATTTTCAACGTGGAAAATGGAAGGATTGATTTACACTACATACCTGATCCTTGTTGCATGTACCATTCAACATATGAACCAGGTTATGCGCATCAGAACAGATGATAATTGATGAGGAATACCAGATACGACAATCCTCCATAGCCCATACTATAGCTAAAGCTTCGCCTACCGCAACACTCAAGACAGAATCCACCATTTTATAGCCAGCTGCTACCACAACATTGGCTGGATTGAGCAAACACCAGCCTAATCCTCCGCCGTTGGATGAGGGATGCCAGGAAGCGTCCGTGAAAATTCTCCAGGAAGAAGGAGAGGCATTATCTAGGTTTGTACAATCTAGATATTGATGGGGAACACTCACCATACCTGAAGGAGAAACATTTGTACCCGCTAAGGAGAAGTCCAAACATTCTCAGAAGCATCTTCATTCATTTTTTTCAAAACGTCTCGAGGGGAGGCCTCTTTTCCATTAAAAATTAACCAGATTATTTCTGGTTTTCCAGAATCTTCAAAGCCCAATAACAATCTATTTCAAACAGATCTCCAGGTTCGAAGCTGGGAGGTTTAGAAGGAGCCAATGCCAGCATTCTTGAAAATTCATCCCGGGTATCTCCATTGTCTTCAAGTTGAGAGGAGAATCGAACCATAGAGCTTGGGAAAAAGTACATTTAAAGAACAAGTGCAAACAATTTTCTATCTCGTTATGACAAAATGGGCATTGAGTGCATCCCCCTAGACAACAAATTCTCTTTGACAGCTACATAATTATTCAATAATTTCCCCATAAAAGATTTAAGCTTAGGACTAACTTTAAGCTTCCACAAACCTGTCCAGTCGAGCTTTGAGTTGTTGTCAGTTGTAGGCTTCCCTTTGGGGCACTACCAAGCACTCCATTCCTCTTTACGTCACAAGCTAAATGATAGCCCGATTTCATTGAGTACTGCCCCGACCTGGAAAAAACCAAAGGATATTATCATCTCTACCATATTTGCTAATAGGGACATTCAAAATTAAATTCCGATCAGTTTCTTCAAAGTTAGTACAAATCTTGCTAACATCCCACCCTCTTCCATCGGGGAGGAAAAGGTCTCTCACTAGGAAAAAATTATCCTTTCTTGGAGAGGACTTTGAAGGATAGCGGGCGGGGTAGCCAGGATCCTCCCATATTCGAACAGTATGACCATTTCCAATACCCCAATACACACCATAAACAATAATATTTATGAAGTTTTTATTTTTCTCAATCATGGCAGATTATTTGTGAAAAAAGTGCGAAAGGAGATCATTCTGAAATTAGCCAGAGCCTTTATGATCCAGTAGAAAAGAGATTTAGCGAATTCGAAAAGAAATTACATCATGAAAAAATATGTTGTGGATCATCTCATGGTTGGTTATTCACGGTTGAAAAAACTTTTGTAGTTACTCTCTTCAACCCATTTTCCGGAACTATCATTCATTCGCCTCCACTTACAGATAATACTCCTGAATTTGATCTATTTCTTGATGACAAACCTTATGAATACAAGTGTCACATTAAGAAGGCTATTTTGGATAAAGACCCTAGTATATATCCAAACGATTACATAGCTGTAGCAATTTACAGTGATATGGTCTACTGGCGCTTTTGAAGTCTGGTCATAATAGCTGGACTTATTATGATGATCTGGACCGCCTCATGTTATTGGATGACGTTGGTATTCATAATGGTCTAATTTATGCTGTTAAATATTGGTTGTCACTCTATAAGATTGAAGCAGTTAGTGATGTTGGATATTCGACTTTCAAGTCTATCAAAGTATAGATGATTACACCACCTCTAGCACAATCTATATGTGATCCCATTTATAAGGTAGGATCAACAGTATGTTGTTGTATCATCAGAGAGAGAGCCATTTTCAGTGCAAAGGATTATGGATCACCAGTTCGATGATGATGTTATTAGCAGTTGTTACTTTACATTTTGACATTTATAAAATTTTATATTTGAGCGAAAATGGAACAACCAGTACATATTCAGGTTAAGAGTTTAGACAACGATACATCGTTGAAATCAGGATTGATGAAGTCAGAGTTGACGAAATCAACGGTCGAGATCGACTCTTCATAGAAATATGAAAAAGTTAAAAAAAACTATGTAATATTTTAATTTTTTTAAAATCAATCTGAACCGTTAAGATCTGAATCACCAGCTCCAAAAAAGAAAACACCACCTCTTGCTCAGCAAAGCAATAGGCGATCTCCATCTATTGAAAAATAGCCTCTGGCAGATGATACAATATCCATTAAATGGATGTTATGAGGGGCTTGAGATAAGTTCCATAGCATAAATGCCCGACTTTGAAAATATATATAATCATTATCAGTATTAAAAGAAAGAATGACTACTATATTAAAAGAGAGAATGCGGTGTGAAATAGAAGAAATGATGCAAATACTTCAATATGACAACCGTTAAACTACATCACTTTAATACAACTTTACAGATATAAAATAACAGATTACAGATTACAACTGTCAAATTACATCTCTTTAATATAATTTTATAGTTGAAAGTTGCAAAATCAATTACTTTATATATCTGAATTAATTAATTAATTAATTTAGAAAATACAAGGGCTAAACTAATTAATTCATAAATGTCCCAAAATAATTAATTTAGAATATTGGTTAAATTTTAAATATTAATTAATTAAGTTTATTAAATTGCAACTCTTTAAAATAATCTTTATGAAGACAATCAAAACTCATTACGTGCTCTCTTCATAGTAGAGGTATTCAACGGTCAGTCTGATCAGATTTTAGAAAAAAAATAAGACTAGACCAAAAATCCAGACTGACCAGACCGTGAATCAACGGTCGGTTCGATTGGACTTAATGGACTAAATACATGTTTACAATAAATATATTATTTAACAATAAAGATAAATTTGGGCTAGGAGTTCCCAATATCCAAATATATCTACTTTAAAGTACTAATATCCAACATTTAAAAATATTCAAAGTTCAAAGTGCTAATATATATTCAAACTCCAGAATACAAACAATAATATCCAACATTCAAATATCCAAAAAAAAAATCAGAAACATAACAAAACATAGAAGTTCATATATCTCCAGTCTTCAATCACATCATGTAATGATAATGACAGCCTCCTCTTGCATCTTGATACATTTTATTCACATGAAGACAATGAGTTCAGAAACATGAAGATAATGAGTTCAAAAGCATGTAAAAATATAAATAACAATATATATAAATGAGTTACCTTCATCTATTTCCACAATCTCTTATAATATCTCATTGAGATTAATATGCACAGCTTTACTCAGAACCCAATTTTGTGCACATATAAGAGATTCAATAGTTTTGGAGCTAATGAATTGCGAAATGGATCCAATATTCGACCACTTACGAAATGGATCCAAACCTATTAGGATTCTTCTTACATATTTTTAAATGATTCTACAGACAAGAAGTACCATTAGCGCTAACACATGCGAACGTACGATTACAATGATTACTAGTAGCCCTCTCATCATTAGGATCACCATTTTCAACTCTTACAAAATTATTCCAAACACCAGAAGAGACTCGGTTGCATTTTCTCTTACCTTTTGCAGGTTTTGGTGGCAGTGTAGAACCATCATTAAGGTTTTGACTTGGAGTTCCAGTAGACATCTTTATGTAACCGTCACTGGTGTTGGAAAGTTTGAAGATTTCTGACTACACAATCATAGATCACCATAATTAACATCTAAAACGTTGCCAAATAGATTATGCACTAAAAACAATCAATAAGAATATGCAAACATCATTAAAAGAATATGCTCCCAACCATTCAGTATATCATTCATATTCTCAACTCGGTTTCTGCTCTGAGATCTAACCTCCAATTCTGCAAAGACTTGAGAATTTTCATCAACTCCTGTACCATTTCTAGTTATTGGAATTTATATACAGACATCGCCGAATTTCATTTTAAGAGATTTACTTTTATAAATCCGATGCAGATAACAGAAACAGACATCCTCAATTTCCAAAGAGAAAAGGACATCCTCAGATAACCGAACAGAGCAAACAAAGAACCCTCAGAAAACCCAAAAGAACCCTCGATCTTACTTGGACGAAGGGTTGAGCTGAGGGAGAGGCATCATGACTCGTGAGCTGAGGGGGAGGGAGAGGGAAAGTCGAGAGGAGGCGATACGTGAGAGGGAGAGGCGAGGGACCGGGATATGGACTGAGCTGAGGGAGAGGGAGAGGCGAGAGGAGGTGTCGTGACTCGTGAGCTGAGGGAGAGCGAGAGGGTCTGAGCTAAGGGTGAGGGAGAGTCGAGAGGGAGAGGCGAGATGTGAGAGGGAGAGGTGAGACGCGAGAGGGCTCGATGAAGGATCTGGATGAACAAGCTCATTTAACCTAAACCTTAAAAAATATATATTATATAATTTACAGTCGGGCCGGTCGGATCAATCCAGAACTAACAAAAATTTTGGATCGGTCATAAATTTTGGTCCTCTCTAAGAGGAGGATCGAACCGACCATTAACAAGAAAAAACCGTCCAGACTGACCAATTTGGCTTCGGACCGGTTCGGATTAAACGGTATGGACGATTTTTGAACACCCCTACTTCCTAGCACATGATACAATGTTACAAATCTAAAATAATATTTTACCGATGACAACTGCCAAATTATATCTTTTTAATACAACGTTATAGATTTGAAATATCATTTTACGAACTACGAGAAATTGCAACTCTTTAAAAATATCTTTTGTAAACGTAATAAAAGCTCATTACAGGCTGATCTCTTCATAGCATATAATAATTTTTTACTTCAATGAAATGTTTGCAATAATAATGATCATCATATGTAGGATGCTTGCGAATTTTTCCAAATTGGTATCAAATAATGGCAAAACAAATTAGTCTATAAATTCAATGCTAATTAGTTTGACTGATAATGGAACAAATGCTATGGACATTCGGCAAATAAATGATCATTTTTATCCGATCAAAATATATAAATAAGATACTACTGAAGATATTAAATCATGTATGAATTGAACATTCATCTCAAAAAATACATAATAGACTCAAAGCAATTCCTATAATCAGCCAAATAGAATCTCATAAATCGTAATGCAATTTCAAATAATTCACACAATACTATCAACTAAGCAATACATTTTGAATTGCTCATTAGGGTAGAGAGAAACCAGGTTACTTGGTTCTGTGATTACTGATTAATTTAATATTATTGTTTCTTCTTAACTTTTTATTTTTTTCACTCCCTAATTGGTTAATGTGACTATATATAATGAGTTTCTTACTTGATGAATGATTAAAGGAGCAAAGATACAAATGCGAATTTACAATAATTGAGCAGCATATATAAAAACATAAGGGATGTTGGAATCGTAAGGAGCAGCACTCTATGGGATCCTATGTTTCTTCTTCATAAGAGATTTCAATGCCTAAACCTATAAGTCAAATATCATTCATTAAATAGTAACAACAGAGCTGTTTATGAATATATGAGACTTCATGTTTCTCAAAGATGAACTCTTTTCAGCAGAATCACATGAAATAATTGTAAATTAAAGAACTGAAGCACGTTAGTTTAAGAACATTATAGTTGAATACCATCAATATTTTATTTATAGTAAGAGGGAATTTACCTTCATTTATCTCTTCTCTCTCCCAACAGATATCAAGACATTGTAAAGTCTTACTATACTTCTAAGAGTCATTTTATAAATTGAGAGTTCCTTATAAGGGAATAAACACATTGCAGAATTCCTTATGAATATATATTCTTGTTTATAGTTATTAATATATGTTATAAAATAAATTTTGCATTTGTACACGAATCCTCAGTCTTCCTTCATGTAATCCACATTCCCAATTTCATATTTTCTTGCTCTCCGCCCTCCCTATAGATCCTCTACCTCGTATAGTTTAGTTTTCTTTCATTTTCATTGAGTATCGTACAAGGATGGTACCAAAGAATTTCCCCCCTAAAGAACATATATTAAAATAAAAATGACAAGAAAAAATCAAATGAAACAAAAATGCATGGCCAGCAACATAGTACTATTTTTTAATCAAAGTTACAAATTTTAAGGAGAATTTAGAAAAATATGACTTGAAATCACATCCTCTAGAGCATGAGTTTGAGAGCTAAACAAATTATGTCAACTCATCTTATCAACAACTTGTACTAGGGGTCTGCAACCTTCCCGAAAATCCCGTCCCATCTCAAAAAATTGTCTCGTCTGATTTTTCATAAATAACCCAACTTTTTTATTTTTCTAAAAATTTGACCCTTAATTTTTTTTAATTTTAACCCTCAATTTTTTAATTTTAACTCTTAATTTTTTAAGTTTTAACCTTTTAATTTTTTGAACTTTAAACTAATTTGTAATTTTAATCTTTAAAATTTTTACCCAAAATACCAGTCCCGTCCCGACCCCCGTCGCGTCCTAATCTTTAATTTTTTAATTTTTAACCTTTTAATTTTTTGAACTTTAAACCAATTTTTAATTTTAATCTTTAAAATTTTTTACCCAAAATACCAGTCTCGTCCCGACAACAAGGTTAAAAAATCATCACGTCCCGTCCCGTACACACCCCTGAAATCATAACCTTTGATCACTTCAATTTTGAGTAATCCATTAATGATAAGATACCTAACTCTAACGGGTTTGATTCTACTCTTGAATTTGATGAAAAGTTTGTAAAATGTCATTAATTCTAGTCTTCCAATTGAATTGTCAAGATATATTACAAAGTAATTGGAAATTTAAAACTTTTAAGGAAAATCCAAAATTTCCTACAATTTAAATAAAGTGAATATTAAGTAAACTGCTCAAAGAGGTTTTAGAAACTTATAATGGTTTGTTTTTCTTTAATTTCTCATCAATTAAAGAGATGGAAGATGTGCTTCAGGGGACATGGGTATTTGCTAGGAAGACTCATATTGTTGAAGAAATGGTCACCCTATACTCAAACTAACTAAGGAAGAAATGAACCACATCCCTATGAAGGTGACACTGTGGAATCTCCCAAATATTCTTTGGAGTCCTAATGCCATATCTAATGTGTCAAGTATTGTTGGAAAACCTATGTTTGTAGATGCTTTTAGTGCTACATGGTCCAAGCTTAACTTTGCTAAAGTTTGCTTAGAAATTGACGCGTTTTCTTAGCTGCCTGAGAGCCTAGAGATTGATTCAAAGGAAGTTGGTTACGAACTGACAAAGCAGATGTGGAATACAAAAGCATTCATAAGAGATGCAAGCAATGTGCTATTTTTGGTTATGAATGTAGTACAACGAAGAAAGACACACAAATCCAATCATAGACTAACAAAATAAAGCCTAAGGAGAAAATGTGTAAGCAGGAGTGGGTTAAAGTTGCCTCTAAAGAGAATGAATTTATGAAGGAGGCTTATAGTAATGTAAACCTCCCTGAAAACTTAGAGGAGGAAGATGATAAACTTGCTAAAATGTATTTATTACAATCTTCAACTATAAACACATTGATTCTTGATGGGGAGGGTGATAAGATAGATATGAATGAGATTCTATCTCCTGAAGTGGTTATGATAATGCCACTAACAATAGTAATTTGAGTTCAAGTAAGAAACAAAGAAGAAGGCAGGCTGCTATTAAACAAAGAGCTTTTAAACTGAACCAGATGAGTGATCTCCTTACTTTACCTGCTATAACATGAATAACCTTGTAGTGTGGAACATCAGGGGCTTTAACAAGCCTCGAAAACACTATGAAGTTATTAAGTTGTGCATGGAGTTATATTTGAGTTTTGTAGCCTAGTTGAGACTAAAGTGAAAAGTAATAACTTTAATAGAATTTTTAATTTTGTGTTTCTTTCCTAGATTATTTTGAAAAATTGCTCTGAATCTCCTTATGTTAGAATTTGGATAGCTGATAATCCTCAGGTTTATGATGTTAGTGTGTTGCACAAATCTGATCAACCTAATTCATTGCTTTGTTATACACAAATATTCTACGATAGAGTTTGTGTGTAAATTCATTTATGTAGTTAACGAGTCTAGAAGTAGAAGAAGATTGTGGCAAGATTTGTTGAACATTAAACATAATGTGAGAACCATGCCTTGCCATAATTGGTGATTCTAATGAAATCATGCATCCTTATGAGAAAATGGGTGGTGCATAGACTTGGGATGAGGGTTTGCTTGACTGTAGGGATTGTGTCAACAGCCTAGAAGTCATTGTTCCTTATAGTCGTTATCACCTCACCTGGTGGAATCATCATCTAGGAAGTGTCAGCATTATGACAAAGATTGATAGGATTCTTGTTAATTAGTCTTAACTGGACAAATTTCAAAAGATTTACAACTTATTTTGCCCCTCCTGGCCTATTTGGCCACAATCTTATGATTAAGTTCATACCTAGCAACACTAGTACCAAGCATCAATTCAAAATTTTCAAATTCTAGACTGAATTTGGTGTGTTATGAGGAAGTTGTTAAGGACACATGAGATATTAACCCTCCAAGAAATGTTATGTTGAAGCTGACTATGTAAGCTATCAGAATGGCTCTAAGGAAATTCAAATGACCTATTTTGCAACAATATATCTCAAAAGGTTCTGAAAGCTAGAACCATTTTAGATCTGGCTTTTAGAAATACGGATGACGTTCGTTGTAACTCTGATGTATAACAACATGTTATATCAACTTCAAAGAAATATTTGGAGCTCAAACTAGCAGAGGAAAGCTTCTATATGCAGAATTCTAGAGCGTCATGGTCGAACTTAGGTGATGATAATAATACCTACTTCTTTAGATCCTTAAAGAAACACAAAGCAAGGTAAAAAATTCCAAAACTTCCAAATGAGGAGGACCATATTATTAAGGAACATGAGGGGGCCTAGAAGCTAATTCTTAACTTTTATTGGTGTCTTTTGGGCACTCAATCCGAGATTCCTTAGTTAGATTAAAGCACAGTGCATCACGTTCTGGAAAAAGAAGGTTGGCCAACATTATACTGCCTTTTTATGCAGTAGTTTAATGAGGAAGAAGTGAGGAGTACAATGTCTTCATTCAATGATGCTAAAACACTGAACTAGGTGGCTTTTCTGTTAGCTTCTTCAAGAAATCACGACATAGAAATGGTAATGATGTTTTTGATGTTGTGTTGGAATTCTTCAGAAGTAGAGAGTTAGTTATTTAAAGCTAAAATTATCTCTCTAATCCCTAACCCTGCAAGAGTTACAAGATTTAGACCTATAATCTGTTACAATCTATTTTAAAAGTGCATCACCAAAATGCTTGCAACAGACTATGATCAGCAAGCCTGATTAACAACAAACAGACTGTTTTGTACCTGAAAGATCAATGGTAGATAACATCTTGTTAACTCAGGAATTGATGAGGTGCTACAATTGAGATTCAAAGTCTCATAGATGTTCTCTGAAGGTTGACCTCCTCTAAGACTATGACAATGTGAATTGATACTTCCTTGGCAAAATGCTTAAAGGAGTTGGCATTCCAAATCAGTTTTTAAATTAGGTGATGTAGTGTGTCACCATTCTCACCTATTTAACGATCATTAATGGTTCATCGTAGGGATTTTTCTCAAGGGGAGAGGGCTCTAATAAGAGACCATTTTATCCCCTTAATTGTTTATTTTTATCATGAAAGTTTTGACATGCATTTTACACCATTGTGCTTCACTGCATGATTTACAGTTTCACTGGAGGTGTAGAAGGAAAGGATTGGTCAATCTATTTACTGGAGATGATGTTTTGGTTTTCACAAAAGGAGATATCAATTTAGTTAGGTTTGTGAAAGAATGCATTAATCTCTTCAAAATCCTCTATGACTTGTAGCCAAATGCTGCAAAGAGCCAAGCTTTCTTCTCTAGTGTAGATGAAGATACTCAAGATCTCATTCTGCAAGAAACATATTTTACCAGAGGTGAGTTACCAGAAAAATAATTAGGGGTCTCTCAAATCTCTTCTAAGCTTAGCAGAATACATTGTGAATTGTTGTTAAACAAGACTATTCAAAGAACTAGATAGTGGGAGAATAAATTTTTCCTCTGGAATGGTAACTCACAGTCAGTTAGGGTGCCAAAATAACTTGGGAACATCTTTGTACTCCTTTTGAGGATGGGGTTTAGGGCTGAAGGACCTTAACGTATGAAATTTTATAGTAATTTCCAAACACTTTTGAAGGCTGACTACCAAAACTAGAAATTCTCTCTGGATTGCATGGTATTAATATATCTATTGAAGAATCATTCTATCTTCACTGTGAAAGATCCAACATGGTGATGGAGGAAACTTTTGAAAATGAGGCGTAAACTTAGTGGTTTCTGCAATGTTAAACTAATGATGGCTCGACAATCAACATCGTGACAGATCCCAGGCATCCCTTAGGTGTTCTGCTGAATACTGGAGGGAGTAACATTATGCATATACTTAGGGTGGGACTTGAGCACAAAGCTAGTAGCTTTGATTAGAGAAGTGAAGTGGTTCTGGCCTAATTCTTATTTAAGGAAGAAGCTTACTACACTAAGTATTAATCTAGATCTTGAGGATTCTCATAGACACAGCATTGATACATGGCAGTGGCTCCTTGGTTCAAAAGGTTTGTTCTCTATCAAAAGCACATATAAAGTACTGAAGCAACATAGACAACACATTGATTCATATAAATTGATCTAGTTTAAGGGTTCAACCCCTAAATGTTTCTTCATTACTTGGATGGCCTGTCACAATAGGCTTTATAGAAAAGATAATGTTACAAAATGTAATGTTGCAGTTAGTAGAGCTTCTGTATTCTGTTCGGGTTGTGTGATCTAATGTTCCCTTATAACACATGGTCTTAACCCCAAGAATGGTTCTTGTTTTCTTCCTCATCTAAAGACTTTATCTCTCAGGTTATCATACTTGTGTTTTTTGTTTTATCTACTGCATTTGGGTAGAAAGAAACATAAAGGTCTTTACTAGTAAAATGCTTGAGTCTTTCCTTGTTATTTAAAAGATTATTAGAATGATTAGGGAGAGAATATGGTGTATTACTAAAGTACATAAGTTTGATGACTATCCTAGGATTTGTGAGAACTTTAGCCTCTTTATTATTGATTTCTCTTTTTCTTAGAGGTTGAGGGTTTCCTTTAAGTGTCGACTTGTCTTAATATTCTTTTTTTAGATTCTAATCTCTTCCTATTTTTTGTGTATTTATGTTTTCTTGGGGTATGCCCCTTAAATTAGTGTAATTTTTTGGTTGAATAAAATTTTCCTTTTAATCAAAAGAAAAAAATTAAGTAAATTTATTTGGTATAGACATTGATGAACTAAAATACCACATGTGTGATAAGTTTTTTTTGGTAAATGATAAATGCATATAAACCGAGAAGAAACTTACATAAATACAATGGGCATACCCTAAGGATAAAAAAAAACCTATAGGTAAGTCAATCTATATTTACAAGTAAAGTAGAGAGCAAGAACCTAGAGTCAACAACAAAAGATTTTACTAGGTCAACAAAAATCGACACTAAAAAAGTCAGTCACAGTCTACAGCCTATGGCTCAAAATCAGAGGCATGCAGACTTTATAGGGCATCCCTATGTTACATCAGTTGATAAAAAACAAACAAAGACATCAAAGAAACCCTAGGACAAGACACCCTAGGCCAATCAACATGCATGCATGCAGTCGTAGAACAAGTAACTATAACGAACAATTACAGGTAGCAACATCAGGCCAAAAAAAGTTACCGAAAGTCAAACATCATTTGTCAAACAGAAGTCAAAGTCATGACACCCCATGATCATGCAGTCGTGCGAGTGTATGTCAAAGTCCCATCGAAGTTGCATGTATTCTAATAAGTGCACGGTCACCTCTAAAGTAGCTAGAATAAAAAGGCAAGTTGGGTATGTAGGGCCTTTATACAGCAGGCCCTACATTTACAAGGTTATTAGCAAGACGTATTCCATTAAGAATGACCAAGAACAGAAAAATAAAGAATTTGAGTCCTTTATATAACCAAGCAACAAGCTTACACCAAGATATCAATTGAACCCAGGTGGAAGCTCGACAAACCATACCATATGGACCAAACTAACATGGCAAACTCATATTCTATGAACAAATGGGAGTTAGACTCGGCATTACCCACACAGAACACGCAATCAGGCATTTCCCCAGTAGGAGAGTGAATCCATTGTGCAATCTTATCTCTAGTAACTAAATTGTTGAGGAGCACAAACTAAGAGATAAAATTGCACCTTGGAATACTAAACTTGCACCAAATAAGCTTGGCCCATCTAACCTTCTCCCTAGGTTATGTCAAAGATTTATAAGTGTGGCTAGAAGAGAATAGACCATTAGAGCTTGCAATACATGCACATGAATATGAGGATCTAGGTTTAGGGGGTGGGATAGTGGTTTCTCTAATCTAACAAGTGTTTCTAGTAGGGTAGACCCATTGATCATTCTAAATTATTTCACTAACCCTAGATTTTAAGTCTTAGCCAGTCTAAGAGAGGAGCCTCTGTCCAAGTTAAGGTAACAAGATACTAATAGGGTGCCAAGGTTCAGTCAATAACTTTACATCCCCATTACCAATGCTTACCTTACAGAAGGGTAGAAATTTGTTCCTAAGCTTGAGAATTTTTCTTCAAACCCAAGATTGATTAGAAGGGATAGGAACAAGAAAAACTGAGCTCTTTCTAATCAGGTATACTTGGCACCATTTTTTTCATAAGGAGTGCTTTGATATCGAGACCAAAAACCACAGGCGTTTGGCTGCTGAAATCTCATTATCCAGGATCAGATCCCTAAGGCCTAAACCCCATTGGGCTTTATCAGAACAGATATCAATCCAGGCAAGTTTTACCCCATAATGCTTTGAATCATCCCCACACCATAAAAAAATTCTTAACAAGTAACACAAATCAAATGAGCTGAATTATCCCTGCATATGATAGGAATTTGGAGTCCTAGGATCTAATTCTGTCAGTGGTTCTTTCTACCAAAGAGCCACAGTCAATTTTGAACAACTTATTGGTTATCAAAGACATCCCCAAGTATCTTATAGGGAGATGACCCTCAGGGAAACCCGGTATTGTTCAAGTGCATCCTCCTCCCGTATCCTTGATAGGAAAATTTGACTTTTCTAGTTATTAGGCTAGAGGTCAGACATGCAATGGAAAATCTCCAGACAATATTTAATGACCTATACAAGTTCCTTTGTACCCTTACAAACTAGAATGAGGTCATCAGAAAAACAAAGGTTGACCACCTTGAGCTTTTCACACCTCCAGTGGTGTTGGAAATTAGTGTTAGAAGTAGAAAAGCCAATGAGTCTCGTGAGCACCTCCATGATGATAACAAGGAGATAGAGGGATTGGGTCACCCTGTCGAATACCCTTGGCACCCCTAAAATACGCATGAAGCTCCCCATTGATCTTTATAGAGTAGGATGGGGAGAATATGCATCCCATGACCTATGTATCCACAATGTGTCAGGCCCTCTTGAAGAAACTAGCTGGGAACCCATTAGGTCCAAGTGCCTTGTCTTTTCCCATACTCAATATAGCATTCTTCACTTCCTCCTCTGTGATTGGACTAGACAAGGAGTATGCTTGAATTTCGCTCAACCTATTAGGGAAAATCCTATCAAGAATATTCCAAATAATATCATGTTCAGTGTTGGGTGAGCCAAAAAGGTCAGAGTATTATTGCACAATGTGATCCCTGATCCCAGCTGGATGTGATCTATTTCAAATAATAAATCAATTAGATAATAAATCAATTTTAAAATTATAAAATAATCATGGACCTTTGATGCATCAGCTGTGTGATCTTAGGTATGATTTTACTCTTCTTCAAGCTTTGTAGCGATATCCCTTCAACAACCAAATTAGCTAGAGCTTACCTGGAGAATCTTCAGATCTGCCTGGCCATGGATCCATCCAACGCTTCCCTCCTTGCTATGGAAAGGATTGCTATTAGAGAGTTATTAAACTTAGAATGGCTGAAGGAGAGTTTCTATAAACAAAAATCAAGAGTGCAACGGCTCACTCTTGGGGATCAAAATACAGCTTTATTTTTCGCTTCCTTTACTGCCTTAAGCTTCTTACAAACTTGGAACATAGATGATCTGGAAACCTGGGTACCCCATGTTTGCTCAATAACATACCAAAACTCTTCTCTATCAAACCAGAAATTGAAGAACTGGAAGCTAATTTTGGTATTATGTTGGTCTATGCCCATCTGAAGCACAATGAGACTATGGTCTGAGATACCAGAAGGAGCAAAGTGACGCTTGGCACTAGGGAAATAATCCCCCCATTGTGTGTTCCCTAAAGCCCTATCCAGCTTGCACATTATCAAGGTCCCATTCTGATGTTTGTTAGTCCAGGTGAACAAACATCTAGAGTAAAAAAAGTCCTCAATTTCAAGGTTATATATGCAGTCATTGAGCTTAGACATGCCCTCAGCCCACCCCTCCATCCCACTAATCTTTTCAGCAGGTGATCTAATCACATTAAAGTTTCCCAATATAAGCTAAGGCTCACAAGAACAAGTTGTATGATAGTTGGTCAGCGAAGCCTATAGTTCTCTCCTTGAATTCACAGAATTTGAGGCATAGACAAACGTAACAAGCATACTGAATTGGTACTTAAAATAGTGACTTTACAAAAAATAGCTTGACCGATTGTATCAAGTATAGATAGGTGAACAATAATGTGATCCCATGTAACCCAGATCCTACCACCATGTGAAGCAAGGTAATTGGCAATACATTCCCAATTGAGAAAAATACTACCAGTAAGATTCTGAATATTAACAGCCTTGACCTTAGTCTTGACCACAGAACAGACTGAGAGAATAAAATCTCTACATAATTTCCTCACATCAACTTTCTTAAGGGAACCATTGAGGCCCCTCATATTCCATGTAGCTATATTACACATAACATTACAGGTGGGTTTCTCCCACACATTTTTCCTAAGAACTCACCCAATTTAACGGGGTGGGGGAGAGGGATTTTGAATTCTTCTTCTTCTTTTTCTTTGCAGAGCTAGACGAAGTACCAGTAAGGGTAAAATGGGTATTGGGTAGAAAGGTACTATCATCCTTGCTAACATGAGCTTCAAGTATTTCAGGCTGAATTGGCTCAATCAATTCAATCTAGATTAGGTCAATTTGTAGATGTGATTCAATCTCACCCTTCTCCAGATGGGGTAGTACTAATAAAGCTAGGTTAGGAGACGCACCCTTTCTCCTAGCTTTCCAATAAGTTACAACTAACCAAGGGGCTTCCTCAGGAGGTAAGGGAGGGGAAGGATGAAGTGGTGAATCAGGAACTAATTTGAGTAATTGGGATGATAGATTGGTGCTTAAGTTAGTTCCTTCTTGGGAAGGGGGTTATAGTCACAGTCATGACCAAAGAATGAACACTTGAGACACTTCTTACAGAGTCCCTCATATTCCATATTGATAATAATAGGGTCTCATCCCTCAATACCCAGGTCAATACCAAAATGCTCGAAAATTCTAGTCTTGACATTCACCTCTACACAAATGCGAGCATAGTCCTTCCTAGCACCCTTGGCAATGGAGTATTCAGTGTAAAGGGGCTTCCGCACAGCACTAGCAATATGCCCTAATGCGTGCTCAGACCATAACTCAATCTGGACATACTAAAGCTTGACCCATAGAGGTATAGTGTCCACATTTTCCCTAGAGAAACTAGTATTAGTTTTCTAAGGTTTTAGAATCAAAGGCTTACCTAATAGTGCCAAGGACCATCCTCTATAAACTCTTCCATTTCCTCAATACACTGGAATCTGAAGTAGAACCAAGCCTTGTCAGTTGTGACATCGATCAAAGTTGCATAGCTAGTCTTTTAACCAGGTGTATCAGTGCTGTCTTTCCCATGAGAAACCCCACGAGATAGCATTCATCCTTACAAATGTATCTTTGGTGATATACCTTGGAAGCATAACCGTAACTCTATCAAGTACAAAAATGGTGGTTTCCTTAAGAGCTAAGTGGAGCCTATGTCTTTGATTACTTTTAACTCGTTCAGCCCATGTTCCCCTCCAACAATGGTGGTTTTGGCGGGGGTGTAGGATAGAATTCACAGTTACGTCTAAATCCCTGTGTGAAAGCATAAAGCTCTAGCTCATCCACAACCTTATTGTATTCGTAAGGAGGCTCGTTCTCATGGAGGGTAGGTTAGGATCACTATCAAGAGTCGTGTCTTTCACGAAGAGAGGCTCGAGAGGCTTATCAAGGCAGGTGGCGCAGGATAGCAGGTTGTCCTTCACCTGCAAGGCAGCCATACTTTCTCCCGCTTTTTTAATCAGAGCCATGTAGTGGGATGAGCTGGCTTGTCCTTCTCCTACACAAAAGGTGATGGCACGAGCCCCATTGGAGTAAGTACATTCACAGTTGGCAAGAGATTTGGTGGGCATTAATTATCTCTTGTACCTTGTCCTTAAAGGGGGAGAGTTGTCTTGGCGTGATGGGTCACGTGCTGGTGGACGCTGACCTGGAAGACAAGGAATTAATGAAGGGGCATGTATCTTCCTCTTGTTGGGTCCCAGGATTATGAGAATCATTCTCCTTACTTAAAGGAAAAAATGTCTTCTTGCTCGGCTGCCTCCGAGCACCTCCTCTGGCTAGATGGCCTTTTAGAACTTCACGGAGGCAATCCGACAACGGAAGGTCCAAAGACGAGTTAATGGTTTTTTCCCTATAATTTTAGACTCACATAAGTCAGTAGAGCTTGCCTTACCCGTGCCATCACTATCAAATGAAAGCCTTCCATGTGCACAAGCTTTGACCTGGGTATTGGAATTAATTTTCGTGGGGGAACTAGAGTCATGTCGATCCACTTTTGAATATGTGATACACGCTACATGGTTAGTTAATGCAGGTAAAGATCGTGTATAGACCTTAACTGTCCTAAGGGAGTTAGGGTATACTTGTAATAGACCAGCTTTAATGGCATTAATGCCATTAATGTGTTTGTATGTTGAGCTTTCCTTAGACGAGTCACCCCTATCCTTAGTTGCCTCAAGAATTGGACCTGTAGTCCTAGGTTGTTGCTGAGCATCAAAGTATCATTAGTTAACCATGGTAACCGGAAAAGTTAGAGTACCCTCCTCCTCGAAGGAGAAAACCTACGGGTTTTTAGTTTTGCAAGTTACAGTGTTTAGGATTTTAGAGAGAATGGAGAACTTCTCATTCTAGGAGGATTATATTAAATTGTTATCTATAGATAGTTGAGCACCAGTATTCATATATAAAGGTCTTGGTTTGAGTAATTTTTAAATTTTATAGCTTTTGATAGGAAAAGACCGCGTCACATGACAAGATGTGACTCTTGATTACTCAAATATTTGTTTGAAATTTGATTCATCAAGAATTACCAATTTAAGAAAAAAGATCCTAAAAAACATAGTAAAAATTTCTCTATGGTTGAAAAAACATGGTAACATATATAGTATGTGATAAAAAGAAGATGAATCTTTCATTATCATTCTCCTACTATTCCATGACATATTACAAATAATTTCTCTTATGGCTTGTGCCAATCAAAGTTTCGTCTGGCCTGAACAATACTAAAATGTAGGACGGAGAAAAATAATTAAGTGGAAAGGCATGGTTGCTAATTTGATGGATCATGATTCTCACAACTGAAGTGCTAAGAACAATTGCACATGAAGCATTACAAATTGTCCCGCACTATGCCTGGGATCAACAAAATGGACATTGGACAATTGAGATTCGAATGATGACATTGTGTTTCTCACGAATTGTAAGGGAGTTGGGTCCAATCTTAAATTCTTAGAGAACATTTGTAATTGTCTAATCTCAATTGTATATTAGTGTTAGCTTCACTCGAGTCAACAGTAAAAAGTCTCTCTATTTTATGGGTCAATTTTGTCGTATACATGTCACGGTGGACCTTTTGTGCGTAGACACATACGAATTTTATTAACTGTTAGGCTACCTACACTTAGTTATCCCAAAACCACTTATGTTATATAAACTGTCGTGAAATTTTACACCTATCAAGTTATTTGTCACAATACTAGTTCAAGATATCTTCTTATCAGAGTCAAA
The DNA here is from genome assembly GCA_003255025.1 of Datisca glomerata. NCBI lineage: Eukaryota > Viridiplantae > Streptophyta > Magnoliopsida > Cucurbitales > Datiscaceae > Datisca > Datisca glomerata. The sequence goes on from QANY01002203.1 coordinate 202,923, forward strand.
AAGGTATGCGCAAGTACAATTTTTCAAGGCAGGCGGGTAATAAAGACAAACGGTGTGGTTGGTAGGTCATTGGGATGGTGGGGGAATCCTAAGTAACCGATTAATGTGAGAATAATTCATAGTTTGATGTTTTATCTCTCATTAAAATATATAAACAAATTAACCTATAAATAACCACATCACTTTGTCACTTAAGATTTAGTCAATAACTTGATCGATGTAGAATGCTCTTGTATATCCATTTATTCCTACACCCCTGACACGTTACTTCTTTTTTTCTCTTTTGTCTATTTTCTCCTCATTTTTTGTTCATATATTCTTTTTTACTTTTCTTTCTTTTTTCTCCTCCGTGGTTAAGATTTAACCAATTTCTAGACATTCCCAGCTAAGATTATTGATTCTTTAAGGTGAGAAGCTTCAATGTCTTTAATTCATCCTTCACCTCCCTGGCTTAATTTTCCAACATGTACGGCAGGTTAACTACTCAAGGCCATGTCTTTGTGGTTCTTATTTAAGCTTAATACATAGTACACGACTTCAGATTTTAGTACAGAAATATGGTTGTCCAATCTCAAGTTGGGGTCTGAAATGAATTTGGCTAGTATTTGTTTCGAAACCAACTTCCGTTTGCAGTCAAACTTTGGTGCCTCAAGTTCCTTGGGACTAAGTTTCCTATATATAAGGATGCTTAGAAAGTTTTTATGTGATACTATAGGACTAAGTTTCCTATTTATAAGGATGCTTAAGAAATTTTTATGTGATACTATGTTTTGAATGAGTTTCTTATTTTGAATAGAAATGTTAGGGTTTTGGGTGAAACGGTAAATATGAGGTAATGGTAAAGAGACCGGTGGCTCTACATCGATAGAGCGTGAGATGTGGTTCTACACTAAAAGGAGCATCGCGTGGTGATGGGGCTCTACCCAAACAGATATAGGACAACTTTAAGATAAGAGAATGTGGCTCTATTTTGATAGACGGTAAAAGATGGCTTCACCTTAAAGGACGCATCTTGTGGGGAAGAGGCTCTATATGATTTTCAAGCTAGTGGGTTGTTCATGTCCGATCAAGAGTTGTGATTTTTATCTAACTTAGTTATAATTTCTAAGGTATGATTTTTGTTTGGCTAGATTAATTTGGATGTAAAGGGATTTGAGTTAGGTGTTGTTTGGATGTTTAATATGTAATGGTGAGGATATAATGAGATATCCATGGACGTATGTGAATTGGTCGAACGATGTTTAAAATATCATTTTGTTATTATTTTATCGACGCTTCTGTTACAACAAGCGGTATCAGATCTGATGGTTTGGATCCTAGACGGTACCAGAGATTTGGTTCGAGATAGAGAGCATATGAAGCATGTATAGTTATCATATTGTTTTGTTGAAGATTGATGATCATGTTTAATTATGATTTTTTCATGGAGCTGCAAAGACTATGCTTGTTTTGTTATCATATGAAGCATGTTTAGTTATCATATTGTTTTGTTATTATTTTATCGTATGTGGTTATGGGTTCAAAATCATTTTCATTATTGACTTTGATCTCATATAATTTATATATCGATATATTTATTTTTATTAAAATCTATCTATTCTTTTTCAATGGTTCTAAAATTTACTATTTACTATTCATATGAATCTCATCCCCTAATTTTCAACTAACAGTAGCTTGGTGACAGCAAAAACACAGTTTTTAAGAAAATTGCGTTAATACGTTGAATGTACGCGCTTTTAACTTGTAAGTCTAAATGGAGAGGTTCAATAAATTCAATTACTGACCAGTCCCCCACCACCACAAGCACAAGCACGCCTATGTTCCCAATGTGAAACTCTAGTCTTTCAATCCTAGTCACAATTATTGCATGGAATTTGTATTCAATGAACAATTTTTCTCATACTTTTAAACGACTGAAAATAGTTTAAAATTGGTTCTAGACGACAAAAACAATGTGTACCTTCAAAAGGGCCAAATGACTAAATAAGGAAACATATTCATATTGTATCCTTAATGAGAACTGACTGCCTAAACTCAGATTCAAACCCCATTCTCATCTTTTCCAAACTTCAATTATTGATATGTTATCACTTCTGTTCACAGTTTCACACCTTTAAGCATCTCCTAGAAGCTCCATTTTAGTTCCAATTAAAGCTTTCCCTAGTCATTCCTACCCTATTGGTCAAGGGTTCGCTTTTAATATATGTTATGACTAAATTGCTACTATACCGAATTTCTTATGTATATTTCAAGTCATTGAAATTGACTAAAATATGAAACTACTCATATCTACTTTCGAATAGTCAATTTTTCTTGCACATTACGTATTAGTTTTTATGCGATTTAAGTCATGTCTACAAGCTTAAGAATAATTTATTATTATTTTGAATACTATTCTACTCTTCACATTCTCGTAATACATTATAAGTTATTACAATGCACCATACTTAGGTTTTGATATCTTCTAATTTGTACAATAAATTAATCTAACATATGCTAATTCTTTTACTATTTTAACTTGATATCAAACAATAAATTTGAGAGTCACTCTTCATGTCGGAGCATTTTTTCCAGTATTGATACTGTGAATTTTTATTTAACTTCAAACACATTAGTTGAACACATTCAAAATATTTGTTGAACTCTAAAAAATTTATTGAATCATCTATTTTTTTTAACTTCAAACTACATTATTAATTAAACTTCTGAAAATTTTTATTAAAAACTTTCAACATATTATTGAATCTTACGAAATTAATGTCGGAAAATTTTCCATAAACCTAATATTTAGTCGACAATACGATCTCAATTTGTCAACTCAATGGCCACCAACATCTCCTCCGTCCATGGCAACTACCAAGCAAATACCATTCAATCACCTCCTTCACACCAAAAATCATGATCCATATATATTTTCATTCACTGAAAATTATGAGAAAAACATGTTGAATCTAGACCATTAATCATGGATTCCAATCCGGAAAACAACCAAGTGTTATTGGATAAGGCAAGAACCACTCTAGGCTCAGTCTCAACAAGTAGCAACACATCTGGTACTGTTATATGACATGTGATCTTATGATATGGCCAGAGCAAATGCATACCCAATATTTCCACGTTTAGTTATGTAGTTTGTCATTTAGTACATTTTGTTCAGTCAATCACGCTTTCTTCTCTTCTATTGAAAATTCTAGAAAAACAGGGTTTTGAAGGGAAAAATAGAAGAAAAGAAGGTAGCAAAGATCATTCCCCATAAGCAACAAAAACCACATCTCATTTTCAATACCCCATTTCTTATCTTTCTTCCTCTTCTTTAGGCTTTTCTTAGAGCTTTCCACAGTCCTTGAAAAAGATTTCATTAACTATATTATTTACTTGAGGATTGTTGGATTTTAACAGCCTAATCTAACTAAACAATTTGATTTGAACAATAGGGTATGTAGCTGAAAAGAAAATAAGACTTTTTATTTATTTTGATCAACTGAAGGAGTGCGTGTTATGATATCATGATAAGTCTTGATTATTTAAAACTACCTCCGTCACGTTAACCTCTTAACAACATGAATGTTTAAAATTTTGATCCATCTGTTTTAACCGTTGCAAACTAATCTAAACTTTATTTTCTTGGTCTATCAAAGTAAAATGGTTTGGATTAGTTCGGACTTAATGAGACTATTTAGATTAAACTCTGTAAACTATTATATTGAGCTGATTTGAAAATGTATGCTATACAAACTAATAAAAAAAAGGAATAAAATCTAATCTAAAATCAACCCGACGGAGAGTATTGAACACTACTCCTACCAATCACTTATGACAATTCTTAATGGGAGAGAGGAAAGATCAATGTAAAAATTAGACTATAGTACCTTCTTTTAATAAACTGAGATTAAAATGTCATTTCAAACAAAAAAAAAACAATAGTGGGGAAATTAGTCATCTCGCAAGACGTGCTAACTAAATCAGGACCGTTAGTTTTTTTCATAGCGGTCTATATCAACTCTGCTCAAAATTTAAAAAACAAACTTTTAAATAAAATAAATGACAATTATTTTACTCGATCTATTAATTCAGTCGATGATTCAGATCGTAATATCACAGGTTAGGCAGATTCAAATGAAATCACTACCTAAACTGTCACCTATGAAGTCTAAAACATAGCCTATTGTACAGTAACAAGACCCACCTAAGAAATTCCATACACTGAGTGCATAATATAAAGGAGAAGAACATGTGTTAGATTTAGACCAACTCATTTGGATTGGATCCTATAAAATTATTAGCCACAATTAGGAGTTTCCCTGTTCCAGTTCAAGACACAAAAGCCCTCGGATCCAAACACCCCATCTCTCTGTCTCTCAAAAACAAAGCAGCCATGGCTACAACAATAGGACTGAGCAATTCAAATGAAGAAGAAATTGAAGTGAGAAGAGGACCATGGACACTTGAAGAAGACACTCTTCTTATTCATTACATTGCTCATCATGGTGAAGGACAGTGGAATTTATTAGCTAAATTAGCAGGTTATAATTTTTATTTATTCTTCTTATTTTAATTTGTATTAATAAATTTGACCAAGTATTTACATTTTATTTTAATCAGGATTAAAGAGAACTGGAAAAAGTTGTAGACTGAGATGGCTTAATTATTTGAAACCAGATGTTAAGCGTGGAAACCTTACTCCTCAAGAACAGCTTCTCATTCTTGAACTTCATTCCAAGTGGGGCAACAGGTAATTTTAAACACAATCTAGTTCATATCTAAGAAGGTACTTTTTTTAGGCTAAAAAAGATTGGACATCACTCTATCTGTTTTGTAATCACACAGTTATTTAATTGTACTTCTTCAATTTAGCCTTTGTACCGTTAAGCTCAATGTTACATAAATAAGTTATCGTTTTATTACTTAGATTTACATTATGGATTTAGATTTTTACTGTTTATTAAAATTTTTTATTGAATTTAACGTGCAAACTCAAAACTACACATAAATCTAAATCTTCAATTTAAATTTTAAATCTAAATCCTTAGTTTAAATCCACCGTTAAATTCTCAATCGAAATGTTTAGTAAGGATATCCTGGCTCTCAACATAAGAAATAAGTTTAATTTTCCATTTAAAACCCATTCAATATTTTAATCCAAAAAAGTCATTCAATACAACATCATGCAGATAAATTTGAATTAGCTAGTGATTTCATTTAATTGAAATGTCACTTCAATTTAAATACAAGGAACTCATTAGAATATATAATCAGGATACAAACATGTTTAAATAGTATACATAAAGACACTAAAACTAGTAGATTTTGTGTAATGGGAACCTTAATTACGAAAGCTTTCAAGTCTAGACTAAATTGGCTAAAAAATTGTATAAGAGTTGTGATTGTAATTTTTTTTAGTAACGGAGGAATCTTAAGCAGTCATCTCAGTTTAGTGAAACTAAAATTAATTACTGGGATCTCCTAATTTATTTTAACTTATAAATTATAGATGGTCGAAGATTGCACAGTATTTGCCAGGAAGAACAGATAATGAGATCAAGAACTACTGGAGGACGAGGGTGCAAAAACAGGCACGACAACCAAACATAGAGTCAAACAGCAAGACGTTCATTGATGCTGCTAGATTCTTGTGGATGCCAAGGCTACTTCAAAAAGTGGAACAGACCTCACCTTCTTCTACTTTTCCTTCTCCTTCTTTAGACACCATGGATTCTCACAACTCCATATCTCCTTCTGATCTTTCACTTGATCATTCCCTTCCATTATCATCCCCTTCACCAAGCAATATCGTCTATGCGTTCAATCATCCAAGTGAAAATTCGTGTCACGTGACAAGCACTAGCACTTTGCTGTCTAATGTTCCACAGAATCCAACATGCCAATCCCATGCCATTGGCAACTCAATGCTCAATACCCATCTCTTAAATGACAGTTTTGACATTGATGGTCTCAACTTGACACCCTATTCTGAAATGGGTAATTTGGAAATTTCAGATTTTGATTGCCAGATGGCATCAAGCAATTGGGTGTTAGACAACATGGATGAGAGTCTATGGAACATAGATAGCAATGATATGCTATAGTTTTTACTCTATGATGTTGTCATCTTGTTATTATGGAACAAATCAAAATCGTCTCAATCATTATAGTGATGCAGGCGTTCAATTCATCTCAACTGAACGGTTGATTTTAAAGATTTAATTATATTCTAATACATAATCAGTGTAGGAGTTATTTCGTTCTAAGTTTTTACATCAACGATATTGTTTCTCATTTAGTACAATGTCAACATGGTAGACTCATTTATTCCTAGTACTTTATGAAGAAAATGTATTATTGTTTTACTTGTTTGCTGTAAGTTGCATAGTGTGCCAGTAAATGCCATTATTGCTTATTTTTTTCTGAATTTTCAGAAAAAGTAATTAAACTCATATGCGTTTTTATTTAAGGATATGATGAAAAGAAACAAGGTGGGGTCAAACAGGGAGAAGCATGAAACGTGAAACATATTTGCTGCTTAGAGATTAATTTCCCTCATGGAATTTTCTTTTGCAGCTCAAGAAGAAAATGCCAATTGAGAGATTTTCCCTATCCCGTAACTTATCCCATCATTTTTATGTGGTCATATATCTATATAAAAGAAATGAGATCGAGAATCTTAATGAAACTCGTTTGCTTAAGATAATTTGTATTAATCGGGCTTGATTATTGGAAACTAATTATGTTGAACTAATTAGAAACAAACCAAAAGAAGAAAAGTATGGTCTCCTTCAACGAAGTATAAATGCATGAAAAAGATGAAAACAATTAAGTTTTTCTTGTTGTCTAGTTGGGGAAGAAGGCTGGAAAAGATATCTACTAAACAAGACCATGAAAAAACCAAAACAATAAGTGGAGTGATGCTAACTCCTTCAAATCGCTGGTGTAATCGGAAAGAATGCATATGACGTGAGACAACATATACACCACGAAGTGAAAGCAACTTTACATTCATTGTTTCTATAAGACTTGCAGTGGAAAAGGATTGAGATCTTCTAATAACTTGTATTTGATAACGATAAATCTTTCTTAAACAAGAGATTCAAGTTTAAATACTTTATATCTGATAGTATATTATTGTTAAAAGGAATCTGGGTTCTTTGCAAATATTTTTAATAAGAATGTCGTCCATTTCATAATGAATGCTTAGAGTTTTGATCCCACCATTTAAAAATGATTTTATTTATTTGAATTTTTAAGAAAGAAAATGTTATGATATGTTGAGAATCTTTTACGATAATCATTCACGTATCATCTTAAAATTTAAAAATTGGATAAGATGACTCTTACATAAAGATTATATTGTCTCCAATTTTTATATTAGACTAATTTGAATCATTTAGATTTGATATGATAATTATTTTACACATAATTCATTTTTTTGTTGTGCATTTGAACTATACAATATCTTTTTTATTAGATAGTAGCCGAAGGAAAATATTTTTTTAAAAAAGACACTGTCGTAGCATCATTTGGTATAAGAAAGATATATAATAAGGAAGATCAATGCATCTCAATCTAAGCCGTAAAGAAAAAGATAAAGAGAAGTATATAAACTGTTTAAGGGAAGATCAATGCATCACGGTTAATTTTTATGTAACCAACGTTCTTTTCATTCTCTTTTTCACCGAGTTTCATTGCGTGGAATGTTATAGCATCAAATTCAAAGACTTTTATTCTATTTCCCCACTGTTTTTTTGTGGCCCTAGGAAGGTTCTTCATAGTCAGATCAGATATAGATATCCTTGAGAAAAGTCCTCAAGTAGGGCATGTGCTGAATTGTGCCTCATGTGCAGTTAGAATCTTGAAAGCCAACAATGACTGACAGATAGATCATTATATACTCCTTTCTTTCAACTATCAAAATCAAATCAAATCAATCTCTATCTCCTATACAAAATGCGTGAGAGGATTGAACTCTTCTTCATTCAGCTGTAACTATGTTAAGTATTTCTACTTCAAAATTTAATTTAGAATGTTTAAAAAATATTGAGTGTTCTGAAAATATTAATAAATACAGTAATAATTTTCATAGTTTAATCTATCTTTATTAACTATTAATTAATTATACACTTGCCATGTACATAAAATCAAATATATTTTATTTTTAATTATGATTATTACTTACGATTATGTTATGTTTATATTGTTGGATCATTAATCTTACGTTGAATTTGTATGTAAATAATTATGTGTTGCAGATTGTCAAATAAAGTTAAACACAATTAGAAGTGATCAAATAAAATTTTGAATAATTAGAGTTTTAATGTATCTGATAGGTTGTGAGTATTTTAATGTGAATAGATTTTAAGGTAATTTTTATTTTTATGATGAACTAAAATAAAAATATCAAAAGATAAATTATCTATAAGTTATTATGGTTTTCAGGTCACACGATTAAGAAAAACCATTATATTTTTCTTAATATCTCATCGTTAAAGAAATAACAGAGAGACTTAATCAAAGAGGACTCTTTGATAGAGAATCGTGTAGATCTGGAAGGCTAACCGTTCGGCTCTTAAACATTGATCTATCGGCATGAATTCAGGTACGCTTCCGCTATACAATTAATTGATTCTTAATGTATTCAACATGAGTTCTTGAGATTTATTAAGATACGATTTATACCAATAAAATTTTATCTAACATATGTTAATTAAAAAGAATGTATCTGGCACAAACTATTATTTTTCAATTTATGTGAACAAATTAAGACAATGTTATAGTGTCATTATTTTTATTTGCTTATATATTTTTATTCCACCAAGTTGTAGTATATTATACATATTTTCAAGAAACAAATCAAGTGCATAAAGCAAAAATATGCTCAAAATGATAAAAGAAAAAATTATGTCATTAACATTAAATGATCATTTCTTATTTCAAACTTGATTTTCATTTTTTGTTTGTATTGCAACTTTTATTTGTTATTTGTAAATTCATGAACTATATATTAATTATACAAACGTAAAAAAAATATGACTAAAGTTTCTAAACGTGTTTTCTGATTGAAAATTTATTTATAAAATAAATGAGAAAATAATAATTTGATTTTTGTAAATCTTACTCATCAAAATTTCTCAAAATAAGTTATTTATATTAGAAAAACATAAGCGCACAGTCTAGTATGCATTTTTTAGTTTCAATTTTTAGTATAATCTTTTTTTAATTTTTTTGACAAATAAACCTAAAACTTGTTTTTATTTTTTTAAATTCTAATATATTTATTAATGACGAAATATTATCCAGTTTTTAAAATAAAATTCTAATTAAAAAGAAGAAAAAAAGTAAAAAGTGTCAAAGATATACGTCATCATTATTGGAAAAATAAAAAAGAAAAATTGACTAATAATAATGCACCATTAATAGATTCGATTGGTGACTTAAAAATTATCTTTTAAAAATTATTCTCGTTCTCATCCAATTTTTAATATATCAAAGATAAAGACAACTTTCTACAATTCTTTGAAAGTTATCAAATTAAAATTAATTTAAAATAAATTTATTATTTCTGTTAAAATTTATTCTTTCAAAGTTAAGTTAATTAAAAATAACTTTCTACCATTCTTTCAAAATTATCAAATAATATTAACTGAAAATTTATTTATTTGTTACGGTTTTTAAATTCATTAAATAGTTGAATGGATGAAAAACTTAATATCTACTTTGATTAATTTATTACAATTTAAAAATAACCATTTATTAAATGTCACATGTAAATCATTTTAAGTAATGTATCAATACTAAGTGGATAAAATTATTTTAAAATAATTTTCATCTCCTTCCCACTTTTAATATATTATATTTTATGGATTATTTTGTAATTGATTTTTTTTACCATGAAAATTTTGTGGGAATGATTCTGAATCATGTAAAGTCAATATCTTACTACAACTACTTGGCTATCAGTCTAGAATAAAGTATTTTACAATATATATTAGCCTAAAATATGATTTTCATCTTCCAGATTTGGTGAAATTGTCAATTTAGAGCTCATAATTTTCTCCCAATTTAGACATCGTTTGGCTCAATTCCCTAAGACAAGCCACTCCCTCAAAATCTCAAGAACTTCAATCTTCCGTTTTGGCAAGTAGTTCCCATGAGTTGGTACAGTTGAATAATTAGAATTTTCCTACCAGAAATTTGCGAGTAAAGAGCAGAGAAATTTGCCCAGACCATTAGGAAGGTTGACGCAATTCATTGTATTTTCTGGCATAGAATAAAGCAACTTAAGAGAAATGAATATCATTTAGAATACAAATATGCACACAAGCATAGCAAAATTATGAACAAATAATAAAATTGGATGAACGAAATTGTATCTGTAATTTATAAGTGATCAAGTTCGCGACCAGACAGACCACTTCTTAATGGCTCTACTCAAATCCATAGTTTACTACAAAAGATCTTGATTCAAGATAAATTCAGGAGAAAATGAGATCTCTTAAGAATCTTACTTCAACTTTTAAAAATTGACTAATCGGTAAAAATACATACACTTGATGCCCCGCCAAGAAAGAGAACCAAGTCCGAGTAGACCCGTTAAATGGTGATTCAACATGGATCCAAGTTCCATAGTTTTGGCTCCACTATCCTGATCATTATTTTCCCCTGCCCCCAGAGGGAAAGGTGCTTCCCAATTCAAGTTCTTTTTTCTTTTGCGGAAGTAGAAAGAAAACAAAACCTTCTGTTGACTTGCCAGTCATAGGTCCTTAAAGAATCTGCTGTTTACTCCAGCTCTATACAAATGCAGCTCCATTGATGCAGCAGTGAAGCCGATCTCCATATAGGCAGGCACGAATAGAACCTGACCCTCTTCAATTGCGTCTTGTTCAGAAATGTCTGAAAAACTTGTTCCTTTTCCAGCAGTGCATAGAAAAAGAGATGGTCCTGGGACAGAAGGAAAAGCCACTGATGCAGCTGGTGGAAGAATACAACGGTCTACTTCAAATTCATCCAAAGGTGGCAGATACTTCATCACGTATGGATTTACCGAAACTCCTAGCAGAAGTTCAGGAAAATCCCTGCAAGAAAAAAACAGTTGATGCTTATGTTCTATGCTAGTAGAGAACAGAGCTGAGAGAATTGGTTTATAGATATGATAGAAACAGTGCCTTGAATCGAAAGGGTAGATCGAGTGCAAATATCAATTAGTACATCTGAACTCACGGAGGCAGCGGATTCAACTCAAATTTTTTATAGTATCAAGCTCAAAAGGAACTTTCAAACAGTTCAAAAAGTGTGCACTCCTTGCTATAATGTTCCTCACTTCCTTGCATAAACAAATAAGACAAACTGATAATTTAGACCATCTAATTGTAAGGATGAAAAAAATAAATTCTAATGCTACTTTAACCATCAAATAGTTTATTTAAATGAAACAAAGCCTTAAACCATGAAAACAAATAGTTTTTTCTGTCTATAAAACCTTTAGTTTCCAAAGACAAATGAAATATGATGCTTGGTAGATGCAGAAATCCAACCCCATATGGAACTTGGAAGAGAAGGAAGAATGGAAAGTCCTACTTACCAAATAATGACTAATAATTTAAAACACAAAAGTATACAACTTGCAGAGCACATCCGAAAACAAACATTACCTGCCTATACTGGAGCATCGAGAGAAGAGTCTGGATATCCTGTCTTTTGGAGGTGAGGCCAGCACGAACAACATTGTCAGAGGTAGCCATACACTCAATGCATTCGCCTGAGATATATGCATGAGGTTCATTCGGCCCTATAGATAATGCTTCACCACTATTCAACTTTACGTAGTTTAAGAAAAATGCAGCTATTAAACCCACATCAGCTGGATATTGGCCCTCGACTCTTAGCACCAGTTGTTCTTTGACAGTCAACTGCCTTTTCTAGTTCAACAGCATAAGACATGTTTAATGATGGAGAAGGCAATACAGTAATGAGTAATGACCAGCAAACAAAGTTGTAATGAAAAGGCAATACAAGGGAGGAGAACACACGAATTAGAAGCATTGGACAGGCCTCTTTTGGGGATTTGTTAGATAATCAGTGATGACCAGCAAACAAAGTTGGTGCAAATACTTTGCATACTCATATGAGTAGCCAAGGCAAAAAATTTGTTCGGAGTCCCAGTTATGCAAGTCAACAAGGCAAAAAGTTAATAACTACTAAACATGATAATTAGTTTTTAATCACATCTATCAAGAACAAGTATTCACTATTAACTATCACTATTTTCTATGTTTATAAATTGTACATGACGTATTGTAAGGGGAATGGAAGAAAGAGGGAAACTTAGATACTCTTTAGAATTCTATATGCATTTAGGTTTGTTATTGAATTGAATATTTTAGATTTATTAAATATTAGTTTCTTTTACTTCAAGTAAAAGCAGGATACATGACAGAGTTGGATGACATTTCAATATTTACAGCAGACTTTCTCTTTGTAGAGACTTGTGGATTCAAGTTGTCAACCTTAGGTGAATCGTTAGGCACTGTAGTGGATCCATTACAACTTGCAGTGTATAATATCTTTCCTTTTTTCTATTATTTTGTTTAATTTCAATACTTTTTTCTGTTTTCTTGCATCTATTTTCATTATTGCCTTCAATTTATTTCCACCCACCTGCCTCCTGCATCAAATTGATGTGGATGTGTCTACTAATTGTAACTTAAGACATCCATCATTTTTAACCAGTGTCCAGTCATAAATGTACCATGAAAATCTACATAGGAAATAATTGGACAGAGGATGTTACTTATCTTACCTTCTTTTCCAAATTCAGACGTCTTTTCAATTTGGATACCATCTCACAGACTGCCTCCATACTTGATGACATTATTTGAGTAAATATCGACTCCAGAACTGGTTTTACTTTCTCACCCTCGTCTTTTTCACTGATAAGTAAAAGTTGCTCTGCATCAATACCACCAAGTAAATCTACAATCTCAGGCACGTCACTAAGCAACCCCTTGAGCTCCTGATGACGAAAAGTGAAACCATGAATACAAAGAAATCAAACACTTCTCTCTATCCCGGAGGTTACTGTTACAAAATTGAGCAGAGGGCCTTTGGGGATTGCCCTTTTGTACTGTTCTTTTTCCTTTTTCTTTTTTCCTCTTTCTTTTTTTCTTTTTTTTTTTTTT
>QANY01002203.1:216109-273060 GCA_003255025.1 Datisca glomerata
GGGGGGGGGGGGCTTTTGTGACCTTCAGAGATCAAATTACTCTCTCTCTCTCTATAGTATTCTGTTCATTGGTATATTGGTCCATAAAGTATTTGGAAATGCTGAAAAGTAAATTTTGACTCTTTTTTAGATATTACCATATAACCCAAGAAAATAAATCAACTACTGACTGCTAAACTTTTGCTACTAGCTAGAAATCTTATTAGTTCAACCAAAATTTTAGCACTCATAACATAAACAAGTATTCAATCCTGCTAGCTGCCACAGAGTTACTTATCAAATTTAAGTTCATTGAATGAAAGATAACATTATACTCAATCGCATCCCAATAAGAATAAAAACACCCCCTATTCAAACTTCCCAGAAAGAGCAGAATGTGTATACCTTAGGGCTTATAAACCCACACAGAGCCTCAAATTCTGTCAGTGCCAATGCCATTTCAGGCTTGTGATTATCATCTTTATATACACTAGGTTGAGTGTTGTGCAGAGTCCTCGCCATTTCCTTATCCGGATGAACCTGTATAGATAAAGCTCTTTCAACCGAAAGCACCTGTAGCTCCAAGAAAAGAGAACATAAAGTTAAGTCCAGCTAAGCTCATTATACCAATGAGATCTACACTACGCATAGAGAGAGAGAGAGAGGGAGAGAGAGAGAGAGAGAGTGCGTGTGAGGTCGCCAAGATTTGGGGAAATATTCAGAATCTCGGTATCATCTACTGAACAAGAACTTCAACTGAAAGTTCCAAATCATAAAATGTTGAGATAAGGAATCGAATTTTTCATCATTTATAGCAGTCCCTCCCTCTGCAAAGAAACGAACGGAGTAATTCTTTTCCCGCTGATAAAATTTGAAAGAAACACACCTTGAACAGAAAAGGAAGATCACCTCCCCATTTCTTCGCTACCTTATAACCAAGCACACTAACAGGATCTACCGAGATCCATTCCTTAAGACTCACAGCCTTTGACCCCAGCGGAGCACCACTATCACAATCACAGCTGTGAACAACGAATGAGGCCCCAGATTCATGCGTCCCGATCCAAAGCTCAGCATAAGGTTTGCTTCGATCACCAATGCTCAACCTGGAATTAAGTGCAAAGAGCCTCGCGACATCTGAACTATCACCGACAATGCCCCACTCGTAGTTCTGTACAGAGCATTTCAACCAGATGACCTTCTTGTTATCGAAAGTGGTGTCGTTTTTCTTCCTCCTCTTCTTCTTTAAATTGTACTCGTCCTCCACCTCCATATTATCATAGCCGGATATTGTGGAGAGAATGCCAAACCTAGAGGACCTAAAATGGCACAAATTGAGGAGGAAGAGGAAGAGGAAGAGAGAAGGGATGGAATTTTGTGAATCGGTTGACGAGTATACGACTTCGAGTGTGTGCAATGCGTTTAGTTACAAAAGCATTACAAAAGATGGTAGCGGTTAGCTGCTTAGCCAACAGTACTCGGATACGATTCTGGTTCTGAATGGTTGTACGGGTTCACGAATAGGGTCATACTTCGAGCAGCCTGAATCAGAGAGCCCACCTCAACTAGAAATTATTATTACTGGACGGTCATGAGTTTTTTAATAAAAAGTTCTTTAGAAACGTTCAGATTGAAATCAAAGGATCAAATTCATAATGTGAGTCCAGGCTAAATTGTGATCGCCAGTCTAATAATATCTCCACCTCAACCCAGGCCTTCTGGCTTGGAAATGTATAGGGCTAGGGGGAATCGCGTATATCTGTTATGGGCTTTTAGAGGTATATACCTAGTCATTAATTTTTTTTTGGAGCCTTTTAATCTAAGGTAAAACGTCAACAAAAAATTATAGAATTTTAATATTATAATCCTAAATATATAAAATATTAAAATAATATTTACCTAATTAATGAAATTAGATGTAATTAATGAAAATAATTGTATAATTTATTTTGTAAATAAGATGGACCATTAAATAAGATAAAAATCGTAACTGAATTGATCATTAACATAGTTTAAAAAATAGTTAGATATGCTTATTTAAGTAAAATGAAATATCTAAAATATGTATATTTCCTTTATTTATTTTCCTTTGTTGAATTTTTTTTTATAAAGCAAGAGCATGTTACACAAAACAAGAGCAACAAAAGTACAGGTGCACAGTGCAGACCCCACAAACAACCCTCCTCACCAAAACTCAAGGAGGTTTTTCTAAAATATGAGGAGGTAAGTCCCATCTATAAATAAACATGGAGTTAGTAGACCAAGAGGTAGATTTAAAGAACCAGGTTGAATCTTTCGTTGAATTTAATTTGTCTAAAAAATTTATATCTAGTTTAAATTTTATTCTCCATCACTGCCTTTATTATATTGATAATAAAGAATAATTTATTAATAAAATAAATATTTCTCACTTCCATAACCATAAAAGACATTAAATAAAGAATATTTTTTCTATTTATTCAATCTGTTTTACTAATTAACCATGACTAATTGCTAATAGGTACTAATATTAATTCATTGTAGTTATTTCCTCAAAATAATGACTAAACAATAAATCTAGCATACAAAATTATGGGCGCAAAGATAAAATGAAACTGTTTACCCTTTTTAACTGGAACTATTCAAGTGTGTTGTCATAATCTCTATTTTCTATAAGATTGACCGACAAGGAAAACTACAATAAAAAAAATTGTGATACGAATATTTTACAAATTTATGTTTCATAAAAAAGAAAAATTAAACATGCATCGAGAAATAGTAAGAACAATGGAGAAAATCCACTTTTTAAATATATTTTGATAAGAACAATATTATTTAGTGGTTCAATATTTGATTCATAACATCCACTTTCTAAAATTTTTTAATAATGTTTTAGGGAAATATGAATTCTTTCCACATTAAACAATCTATCCCCAGCTAAAAACGTGTTTATTTAGCTGAATGTTATCTAAAAATTTACTTAGTTAAGCGAATGAACTCACTCCACATTAAACAAATTTCATAGTAAAATTACACTCACTCCACTTTATATACTTGATCATAATGAATATAGGATGATATAAATCTACTTAGTTAACCAATTTGTTCAAAAATATGCTTAAAAATTACTTATTCGAATCCTTATTTACTCTTACCTTATATTTAACTATTTTATTAGGTAAATATGTATTTGCCTAAAAATCATAACCAATTTCCCATAACAATAAGGGATTAATCCATCTTCTAAAAAATATATTTAATGAAATTTATATAAGCAAATGTATGAGATAATATTTAGAGATAATAATTTTCATAACAAATTATATAAGTGCTTAAAGAAATAAAATAGAGTAATAAAAATAAAATTAGATGTAAATAATGAAAATACTTACATTAATATTATTCATATTTTATTAGATGATATATATCATGTATATAATAACATCTTGTGGATTTTGTATCATAAAGAAAGTGTTAACTCATTTTTTTTGTTATTTTTAGTGTTAATAAGTTTTTTTATATATGTTATGTACAAATTTTTTACTTAGTAGTTTTATTGTGTTATTAGTCTAATTAAATTTATTTTGGATAAATGAGAAAATTAAAATCCAAAGTTTTTTCTTCATAAATAAATAGATTAATTTGTTTCGGATGATTAACTTTTTTATTATTTAACTATTAATATTAAATGTGTTAGAAAATGGTGGAATGAGAATAAAAATTTATTTTTTTGAAACTGGATATACATTAATAGAGCTTATCTAGAATACAAACATCATTAACAATAGGAGGAATAGTTCCAATCCAACATAAAGAGGAGGAATCAGAAATAGCATAACGGGCAAGTCTATTAGCTGCGGAGTTATATTTATGATGAATATGCTTAATACAACAATTAGAAAAAAGAAATAAGTTCAGAATTAATAGCTTCAAGCACATTGCCAATTTTGTATTTGGCCTTGTTGAAGACGAAGTGGCTGCACAAGCCTTGCTGGAATCCGTCCCAGTGATATTAATCAAAATATTATTTCATTGAACAAACCTGAAACCTTCAAGAATCGCCAAGCACTCAGCCGTGAAGACATCAAAGGAAGCATCATAGCGAGTAAGCAGCAACTACCGTACACATAGAACTTTAATGACAACACCTAGACCTAATCCTTTAGGGGAGATCGAGGCATCCATGTTAAGCTTGAGGGAACCTGGACCTGATCGAAGCCAATTAACTTCATAACAACGTTTCATTTTTGAAAAATTATGGTCAGACTAACTTAGTTATAAACTTAATTAAGTTTTAAAATAGCTAAAATATATAACAATCTATTAAAATGGTTAAATTCTACAATTTTCCTATATGTTAAGGAATAATATGGGGATAACATAAAGAATATAGCACTTTTAACATAAAAACATTAAAAATAAATAAAAAACAAAAGTATAAAATCACCACCCTAATTGCAAGAAAAAAAGTTTGGCGTTTGTAATATATACAGTACATATAAACTACTAAAATTTAGAGTAAGTGCACACGTGGGGTCAAAAACATTTGCATGTGAATTTTCATTTTCTCTTGAAAAGTGTGCGAGTGGCTATTTTTTATGTTCTAATACTTGTGGTCATTTCTTATGATTTGTTTTAAAGATTGCATATTTATAAACATTACTAGAATAATATGTGCCAAAATAGGGGAACTGCATAGATGACCTAAATATAAGTATAAGTGTAGTTACCCATTACAAATGTTTATACTTTGATAATTTTGCCCTCTTATAAAATTCTAGAAAGATTAAGGCGCCCCTCTCTCTCCATTCGTCTCTCTCTCATTTGAATCAATCTCCATTACAGGCCTCTCTTATTGAAAAATTCAACGTGTGGGACTACACATGTAAAATAAAATGTGTTATTCTATCTTTGAGTAAGCCTTAATTAAAGTGATCTAATTCAGAAATTAAAGTTTAAGGCTTATGGGTATAACTATAATGGAATTAATGTGTAAATACCGAAATGATATTTTTAATTTGTTGGATAGCCAAATTTGAAATATCAAAAGATATTAACTACATAGTTAATTAAAAGGGTTATACTTCCCAAATTACACAAGCAAGCCATCAACTCAATTGGCCTTTTTTAACAGTTGTCTCTATTCCTCTAACAGTTTGTGTGAATTTGGAAGATCGAATCCATCTCTTTCTCATCGAATCGTCCAAGGAACTCGGCAAGTCTTCAACAATCAAGTTCATCACTTCTTTCTTCTCCTTGAAATCAATGGCATATGTATTTGAGATTAGGGTTTGATAAAAAATTCAGAGAAACATGATTATCTTGTGATTCATGGAATATAACATGTTTAGTTAGGCTTAGGTGGATGGCATAGGTGGCGCCACCTCTTGGAGCGATTGCGCCTGGCTCTAGCAACGCCATAAGGCCATAGGCACTGACAGTGCCATTAAGTACGCGTAGAGGTGGCAAGTGGGCCGATCCAGCCGGTTTCACGTTAAAAACTAAGTCGGCGCCGGGACCGGACTATTAGGAACCAGTCCAGGTCCAACTTGCAGGCTCAGAACCGGTCCGTTCTAGAACATATATTTTGAGTTAGCGGTTTGACCTGTCCCCGGATCTGGGGGCCGGCCCAACTTGGGCCGACCCAGTCCGGACCGTTAACTACCTCCATAATTGTAAAAAAAATGAATTGTAAGAATATATTGAAGTTTGAACATCTAACCTCACTCTCAATAAAGACACGCTTTACCACTAGACCAATGCAATCATTGTTGAAATATATATATATNTACATAATATATACATGGATAAAATATATTTGATTAATTTTCAACTTATTGACACTCAACCATTTTAATCTTAATCTAAAATGAGTTTATTTGATTTTAATTTTCTTCACTCAATTTTGTAGGGAGTATATTTTACAAATAAATGTATTTAATTCAATACATCGGTATAATTAGATTAAAAAAATTATCTTTATTACTACTCAATGATTATAGTCTTAATCTAAAATAAGTTTATTTGATTTTTATTTTCTCTCACATAAATTTTTATTTGTTATATCTTTGTCAAGTTTTTTTTTATTTTAGTAAAAAATATATCATGAGACTTTAAGTTGCAAGAAACATATATTAAAAGAAATTTATAAATTAAATAAAAAATAATATTTTTTTAATTAAATAGATGTTTTATTCAACCAAAGAAGAATGTATCAAATGAAAATACCCCAGGAACAAGACACAAAATCGCAAAAATACAAACACAACAAGCTAGTCAAACAAATAAAGAATAAAATAGTAGTAAATAACATTAGTTGGAATGGAATAAATATCATCGTATTTGCAATACGTTCTATTACCAATATTGTATCCTCAATTACTAGACAACAAAAATATTTAAAATCATGTAAAGATTATGGTTTAAAATCAAGAAAGTTAAAAACAGATGTAGACAATAGGTGGAATTCTATATATTTAATGTTAAAGAACCACAACTTTATTGGAGTGTAATTTATAATTATGTAAATGACAAATAAGAAAATACTGTAGTAAATAACATTAGTTGTGAAATTGCTACTTATTTTCTTGACTTTTTAGAACATTTTTATGTTTCTACTGATATTTGTTATTGTGTTTATTATTCAGCTTCACATATTGTTCCAAGATATTTTTTTAGAAATTAGTAGTATTTTTACACATTATAAAACATATGATTTATTTCGATCTCTTTGTGAGAAAATGAAAGAAAATGTAAAAACAATACTGGCTTAATATTCTTAATATTTTCTATTTCGCCACTGTAATAGACCTTATGATAAAATTAATTGGAGTTGAAATTTTCATTGATTCAATCTCTGAGAATTTAAGAGTTCCCTTTGTTGGCGAATTAAAGCATCAACTTCACAATTAAACTCATTGTATTCACTATATTAATCAAACCATAAAAATAATGATAGTAATATTATTGGTGTTAGTAGTTTATCTAAACAATAGGTAGTTTTATAAGTATTTTTCAACAAAAAATGAATCTTAAAATAAAGAACATTATTTATACTCCTACTAGATCTGAACTTTATATATTTTTTGAAACGAAATATGAATTTAGTCAAGATGATGGGTTAGATATTTTACAATGGTGGAAAGTAAATTCAACAAGTTATCTTGTTCTTTCTATTACGACGCGTGATCTACTAACCCCTACGGTCTCTACAGTAATGTCAAAGTCTATTTTTAGAGCAGGTGGCGTGTGTATGATGAAAAAAGGTAGATTAGCTCATGATATTGCGGAAGCCCTCACTTTTATAAAGGATTGGACTGATACTAACAAAAGAAGACAACAACGGGAAGATAATATCATTCAAATTTTTCAAATTTAGATGCTAATGAACATGAATTGTACATTAGTTATTAATTATTTAGTATATTTTTAATTTTTACGTGAATATGAATATTACATGTAATTTGTTTTAAGATACTTGCAAGTAAGTGTTTTTTAATTAGGTGTGTGCCAATCTAGTTGGGATGGTCTAATTATAAAATATTATTGCATGTCTTAAGATAATTGACTTTAAATGTAATTTTTGAGATTGTTGTAAATGATTGATAGATATGTTGGTACCAACCTAGTTGAGATGTGCTTAATTTATAATGAGCCAACTCTAAAATTCAATGAATAAAATAATAACTTTATGCTACTTGGAGATTTCACGGTACATATCTTTATTATTAATATTTATAATTATTTTACTTATTATGACCAGGTTTTCCTAATGAGATTCTAAGATAAAATAAAAAAATAAGGTTGTAACATAACTTCTGGTGATAGTCTACTTACATTTCATTCATTCCCACCAATGTTCAACTCTCGCCTTCAGAAATTTTGAAAATTTCAACATTTTAGAGGTTAGTCAACTCGGTTGAGGCCGACATGGTCTGGTTCATGCCCGCTCCGCCCGTGAATCACCCCAACCCGAACTGACGTGGTTTCCATCACTAGGTACGGACAGTAGTGCAACGCCGCATCAAGTATAATTAAAAAGAATTTAAGTAAATTAAAATATCTTGGTATGTCTTTATGGATTAATTACGATTTTTTAACATTTTAAATGAGCAATTGAAGCAAGATGTCACAAAAGTACCTTTCTTGTGTAGTTGTTCATCAGGATATTTGATGTTTGTGTATGTGTGTATTCATGCGGGTATTAACAAGCCCAAAGGAAGGTTAATGTTTAAGTAACGTTCATAAATAACAAACTTTTAACAAAAATCATAAAATGGCACAAGTATAAAAAAAACTTAAAAGATAACCAATTGGCATGATTTTTGAAAAATAACCCCTCATGCGCAATAAATATTTTTGCCCACGCGCACCAGTTACTCCCAAATTTAGTAGTATATAATATATACAATATATATTATATATACATGTGTGATTTTCGCAGTATATTTTATATACATAGTTTATATTATCAAAATAAACTTCGTGGACATAAATTCACAATTTCACTGGCGTGTGTGGAGAACTGTTTTTGGCGCTGAATTTTTGTTTTTTTTTGCAGTTAGGGTGGCTATTATCCATTTTTGTTTTATCTTTGATCATTTTTTATTTTTCTTAAAAATGGACTATTCTTGATGTTCACCTGTTAATATTTGGCCATATTACATATGCAACTGTGATGATAAACATGCGACAATTATTTACATTTGGGTGGGACAAACTCTAGACATTGCACTTAGGGTGAACGAACCCACCCTTTTTATGGCTGAAAGTTCTTCTGATGCTAGGAAGAACTTTAAGAAGTGGGACTACTCAAAGCCGCATAAGTCTGATGATCATAAATTACGACGTTTTGGAGGCATTCAGGGGTGCGGTATCTGAAGGGATAACCAACACTAAAGAGTTCTTTACTAAGATTGAAAAGCGTTTTGCCAAAAACGATAAGGCTGAACCAAGCACACTTTTGCAATTGATTTCCATGAAGTATCAAGGCAAAGGGAACATAAGGGAGCATATTATAGAAATGTCTAACATTGCTTTAAAGCTTAAGGCACTCAAGATCGAGCTGTCGGATGACTTGCTTCTACCGCCGTGACACTGGCAGCAACTAAAAGAAGCAGTAAGCTAGCGTCATGGCTCTGGCTTCCCAGCTTGGTGACGTTGGCGCCTGACAGATTGGCCAGAGTCGTGTCGCTGGCTCCCACCGTCGCTACATTGGCATGATTTTAGAATTGTTTTGAGATTTTTTTGCTCCAATCTAATCCTTGACGAACCCTAGTGTATATTTGAAGATTCTTGGAGGCTCTTTTGGACGTGAGAGGCAGAGGAGAAAGCTTTTTGGAGAGGAAATGAAGACGAATCCAACTGGGAGATGGATCTCAACTTCAATTCATCCTGAAATCTAGTTTTTTCTTCTCTTTTCCTCTATGCTTGTGAATATTATTAGGATATCTTATTATTCTAGTATGTTCTAAATTTCTTATCTAGGGCTACAACGTAGCCAGACCATGATTGTTCATAAATTTTGATTTTCAATTTCATCGATGTTTATTCAGTATTATTGAGTGTTATAATATGTTCTCAATGCTTGTGATTGTCTTGCCAACTATTGCATGATTTTGGATTTAATTCTTAGACTGAGAAGTGATGATTGAATCTGCTCTTCGTTTATAACACTATTAGAATTTCATAAGTTAGAGATAATTATTAATCTAGTGTAGCAACTATAATTTCTTATGCTTAATGAGTTTCATTATATTGAAACTTGATAGAAATGTATGGTTCGTATTTATGATTCATTATTATCGATGCTTGAGAAAGATTGATAATTATATTAAAAAAATTCGCTATCAATGTTCGAATAAACGTTAATTGATTGGGAATTGGAATTTAGAGCATGTTTGGTTTGGTGAAATAAAAAAGCCTAGAGCTTTTAACTATTCAATTTCATCTTTGACAAATCTTTACCGTTTTAGTTTAATAAGAATTTTAGTTTAGTTAAAAACCAAACTTTTCATCATTCTCAAGTAAAATTAAGGTTAGTTAATTTCATTTATTAATATCAATCAATCATGTGGACGATGTTGTATTTTTATAAAAATTTATTACTCGACGACGATAGTATACACTTACACTATATAGAAAATTCACAACAAAGGAAAATATGATCTAGTGGACCTAAGGCGGTTCAAGCAAGTGATGATGCTATATCAACACAAGGACAAGTTGTTGTGCAAAATGTTCTCTGCCAGAATGGATGTGACCTCTTTGAAATGGTATCATTCACTCCCCACTCATTCAATTACTAACTTTACTATTATGTCCTCTGTCTTCTTAGAATAGTACTCCAAATACCGTTCGGTGATGGAAGATACAATATACCTCCTGACCATCTCCTTCAAGAAGGGAGAATATCTATAGGAGTACACACATAGATTTAAAGAGGAAATGACCAAGGTGGAAAGCTATGATGACCGAGTAGTGAGAATGACTTTCAGATGAGGGTTGGATGTAAATTAACCCCTCTTTGAGGATTTATCAAAGTTGAAACCGTTGTTCATGGCAAAAACATTCCAACGAGCACAAACTTATATCATGTTGGAAGAGGAAAAGAAGAGTTTGTTGAAGCTGGCGAAATTAAGGACAAAGGACAACGAAAAGGAGAGCAGAGTCCCAGGTATGAGAAGAAAAGATAAGAAAGATAAGAAAGAGATGATGCAAGGGGGGGAAAGAAAACGGGATAACACTGAGAACCGAGGAAAATATACGGATATGATCCATCCCTGAGACAAAGTCTATACTCCCTTCACTGTTCCAGTAAATCAAATTCTTGAGGTAATCATGAATAATGAGACTAGTACCGTTGAGGGGAGAACCGAGTTATAAGGACAAAGATAAATATTGTTATTTTTGTAAGAACTACTGCCATTACATGAAGGACTACTTTCAGCTCAAGGACTACATTGAAGAGTTAATAAAAGATGGATACCTCCAACATTATGTGCAGAAAGACGTACAGAAATAGGAAATGGAGAAGGAGGTCCAAGATAAAGGAAAACAATCTCCAGAGATTGTCGATACGATAATTGCGTTGACTGAACAAGGAGAACAACAAAAAAGAGAGGAAAATGTACTGCAAGAACCAATGTTGGAAGAAAACCAAGAGAAAGGAAGTTCTTAGAATAACAATAGAATTTTATCGTTGATATTCAATGAGCTGGATATAGAACACGACGAGTGCCACAATGACGCTCTGGTTATTACAATTCAAATTGGAAATTTTTGCCGAGGAGGGTACTGAATGATGACGGGAGTGCTATCAACATCTTGAAAAGATATCCGTGGGGGGTCAAAAGTTGTAGGGTCTGTCACAACCATTGATAGATTTCAGCAGAACTATAAGTTATTCTGAAGGAATCATTACTCTCCCAGTGAATTTCAGGCCATTTAACCATCTGACAGAATTTGTGGTCATGGACACCTTATCCTCTTACAATGCAATCTTGGGAAGAACGTGGTTGCACAAGATGAAGGAAATTTCATCTACCTTTTACTAAATGCTAAAGTATCCATCTCTAGATGGAATAATGATGACACAGGGAGATCAAGCAACTACACACAACTGGGCCGTAGCAGCAGTGGAATCAGGTTGAGGCTGCAGGACAATAGCAATCACAAGAAGATAGACATTTTGGCCAGTTAAACTTAAAGTACGAAGCGAGAGAAGCGATTGAACTTAGAAAAGGGACACAAATGACAACTAACATTGGGGACCGCCTTGAGAAAGTGGAAAAAGAGAGGTTAGCATATTTTCTATGGAAGAACAAAGACATCTTCACAACTACGACACAAGAGATGTCAGGTATTCTAAAAAATATAATATGTCATAAGCTGAATATAGATCCTACTATAAAACTAGTGAAACAACGAAAAAGAAACTTCACTATAGAACGGAACGACGTGATCAAAGAAGAAGTGGGGAAGCTTTTGAAATTTGACTTTATCCGAGAGGTAGACTACCCGAGTTGGCTTGCCAACGTATTCATGGTGAAAAAGAAAATTGGGAAATGGAAGATCTGTGTTGATTTCACCTATTTAAATAAAATCTGCCCAAAAGATGACTACTCGTTGTTGATGATAGATCAGATGGTGGATGCGACTTCAGGACATGAAATCTAACTTGACCAGGAAAAGGCCTCGTTTGTAATTAAATATGTATTTTATGTTATAATGTGATGCCCTTTAGGCTAAAAGATGCAGGTGCAACTTACCAGAGACTAGTGAACAATTTCGTGAGCGAATTAGAAAATCCATGGAGGTTTACGTAGATGGTATGCTGGTCAAGAGTTGTGAACCAAAAGATCATATCAGGGATGTTGATGAGGCCTTTTCGATCTTGAGAAAAAGCCTAATAAAGTTGAATCCAGAGAAGTGCACATTCGGTCTAGCAGTGAAAAAGTTCATGGGCCATCTAATGACATAATGGGAACTGAAGTCAACCTAGACCTGGTGAAGGATATCATAGAGATAAAGTCCCCGAAAATAAAAAGGATATACAAAGTCTGAAGGGAAAATTGGCGGCCCTAAACATGTTTCTCTCAAGATCAACAGACAAGTGCAAGCCATATTTCATGAAATTGAAAAAGAATTCCGCTGACAGCTAGGATGAAGATTGCGAAGATGCTTTCAAAATAATCAAAGAATATCTTACAACTCCCCCATTTCTCTCAAAACCAATCCTCAGTGAACAACTACTTTTGTACGTGGTAGTATCACAAATGGCTATTAGCGTCATTCGAATCAGGGAAGAAGAAAGGAAGCAGAAGCTCGTCTACTTCATGAGTAAGAGTCTAGTGGCGACCGAAGTGAGGTATAAAAGAATGGAGAAATTGGTGTTAGTCATTTTAGTTGCTGCAAAGAAGCCGAGACCTTACTTCCAAGCTCACAACATAAAAGTATTAACAGGCTCACCGATCAGAAGTTTGTTAAACTCACCTGTAGCAAGCAAGAGAATGATGAAATGGGCAATTGAATTTTGCCAATATGAAATTAACTATGAGCCAATAACTTCTATCAAAAGTCAAGTATTGGCTGACTTTGTAGTGACTTCACTCACGATGAAGAGGAAGAAAGAAAGGGTTCCAGACTATAAGAGAGAAAGGATCCTAGAAGTTGTTCGTTGATGGGGCCTCAAATATCATGGGTGCTAGTGTGGGAATAGTAATGCATACCACATTTGGAGAAACTCTTGAACACTCTATCACTTTTGGGTTTAACACATCAAAAAATGAAGCAAAATATGAGGCCTTGATAGCAGGAGTCGACATGCTGCTCGAATTTGAGGTAACGAATGTAAAGATATTTTGTGTTTTCATGCTGATCGTGAAACAGGTTACGGGAGAATTTATGGCAAAAGTTGAAAGAATGATAAACTATTTGCAACAAGCGAAAAGAGCTGCTAAGTTTGTTTAGAAACTACAAAATCCATCAGATCCCGAGGATTGAGAACAGCCATGCGGATGCAATGGTAAATTTTGGATAATCACTGCAACCTTCTTATAAAAGAAACGTGCCGGTGGAACTTTTCAAAAATCCAAGTATTACATTTTTGTTGTTAAATGTGGCGGACATGGAAACCGATGAGGAATTCATCTAATAAGATGATATAATCCATTACTTGGTGAAAGGAGAATTACCTTAAGACATACAGACACCTGGTAAGAAATATTTGGCAGCAAAGTGCCAGATATTGTTTAGTTAATGGATATTATATAAGAGGTCATTTTCAGATCCGTATTTAAAGTTTTGAAAAAGAAAGAGCTCTAATATGTACCGGCAGAAATTCATGAAGGATAATCGGGGAAGATCATTGGAACACAAAATATTAAATGAATGGTATTATTGGCGCAAAGTGCATCAATATGCCAGGCGGTATGTGACGAACTATGAAAAATTCCAACGCTTCACTCTCGTAGCTAAAATGGCGCATGGAGAACTTAATATAGTGGCAAGTCCATGGCTGTTCATGAAATGAGCCCTGGATATCGTTGGTTCACTTTCTGTGGCACCTACTCAGAATATTTTTTATTGGTAGCAACGTATTACTTCACTAAGTGGATTGAAGCTGAAACGTATGCGAGAATTTGAGAAGAGGAAGGGAAGGGATTCTTGTGGAAAAATATAGTATGTAGTTACATGATTCCTCGAGTACTCATTTCTGACAATAAACTTCAGTTTACAGGAATGACATTAAGGATTTCTGTGAAAGCTTAAGGATTATCAATTGATTTTTTACGCCGTACTATCCATAATGGAATGGTCAAACAAAAAGATAAAATCAAATTATACTTGAAAGTATGAAAAAATGGCTAGAATCAACCAAAGGAAAATGGGTAGAATAATTGTTAGCGGTGCTATGAACATACAAGACCACTCTTAGGAGTCAACAGGTGAAACCCCATTCGCCTTGACATATGGAACATAAGTAGTAATACCTCTTGAAATCGGAATGAAACAATTTTAATCCAGATGGCCAACTATAATAAAAATAGCAGAGCTTATTTTTTTAAAGAGAAGATTCAGAAACATGGATTTTAGAAGGGAGATTTAGTTTTGAAAAAAAATCTTCCAAAACAGAAGGAAAACTATGAATAAATTGGGAAGAAACATATATTGGTTGCGGATATTATTATCTCATAACGCAAGACGGGAAGGACCTGAGAAAGCCTTGGAACACTACACATCTGAAAAGATATTTTATCTGAATTGTAAACTTGTTATAGTGAATATTTTCTCGTGATTTTTTCCCGCAAAGGTTTTCCACATAAAATACTTTGTGTCAACCCTCTCTTTCTTCTTCGCAAATGACAACAGAATTAGAGCCATGATTCTATAATGAACCTAAGTCCTTAAGAACAGATTGCACTTCAACGAGTATTCATTCTCTAAAGGAATCCAGGGCCATGGTTCTACAATGAACCTAAGTCTTTGAGAGTGGGTGAAACTATAATAGGCCCTTACTCTCTAAAAGAAACTGGAGCCATGATTCTATAATGAACTTAAATCTTTGAGAATGGGCGGAACTACAATGGGCCCTTACTCTCTAAAAACACTGGAGTCATGGTTCTACAATGAACCTAATTCCTTGAGAGTGGATGAAACTACAATGGGCTCCTGCTTTCTAAAAGAAACCGGGACCATGGTTCTATAATGAACCCAAGTCCTTGAGAGTGGGTGACACTATAATGGGTCCCTACTCTCTAAAGGAAATAAGGGTCATGATTCTACAGTGAACCTAAGTCCTTGAGAATGGGCGGCACTAAAATTGGCCCTACTCTCTAAAGGAATCCAGGGTCATGGTTCTACAATGAAACTAAGTCCTTGAGAGTGGGCAACACTATAATGGGCCCCTACTCTCTAAAGGAAATCAGGGTCATGCTTCTACCTTGAGACCAAGTCCTTGGGGATAGACTGTACTACAATGGGTATCCATTTTCTAAAGGAAATCAAAACAATTCTGAATCTAAGTACTTGAGAACAGATCATGCTACAAAAAGTATACATTCTCTAATGAAAAGAGAGAGCTTAGAGCTCTACAAAATGTAAGTCCTTCGGAACGAATTCTGTTACGAAAGTAGTTACTTTCAAAGGAAAATTGAAACTTAAAAGTTTCCTAAGTGTTTGAGAAGGGATCACAGTTGCTCTTTGAAGGAAATACTTTAGATTTTGCTAAGTATTTGGAGAGAAATTGAAGCGCAATGAAAAAGATATTCAACATAAGTGAGATTGTAAAAGTCAAGTCTTTTCTCATTAATGAAGTACATGGAGAAAATGACAATGCAAAACTAGAAAAGGAAAATACAAAAGAGAAGGTAACTACGACTAGAAGGAAAAGTACATAATTACTACAGAAAGCTAAGAAATAACGACTACCTAATCGACAACGAGGTCAGTAGTGGCATCTTTAGCAAAATTGGCAGTCACATCTTAAGGGTTGTCAACAGTAGGTTCAATCTGACTAATAATGATTTCAAGAGGATTGACAACAACATCATCCGTAGAACCATTCACTTCAACTTGGACCTCAGAAGGCACATCGTAGAGAGGCTTTCTGGGAGGAGCCTTTATTGAACCGTCTCTATAACCTGCGCTATAAATGATCCATTCGGCTTAAGAAAAAAGGCTTGATATTCCTCCCCCACTTATTTCTCCTTCTCCTCTACTGCATGAACCTTAGCATGTTCATCTATCACCAAAGACTCCTCTACTGGTTTCAGAGACTCTGCAAGTTTAAGGTTCTCCATCTTGGCAACAACTGCTTCTTGAGCCTACCCACGACTTCCCATAGCTCAGCCTCAATTTCCTCAACTGCTCAATCTCATCCTGAAGTTTACTAATTAAACTATGACTCTTAGTGACCTTGTTACGGATGACCATCATGGCCTGTTCACGAAGTAATTGATGATCCTGAAGGACACTATGATGAATTACAGCCCGGAACAAAGACATATTAAAATATTCCTAACTATGAAGAAATAGGAAAGAAAAGAGGAACTCACCCAGATCAAGTCGTGGCTCAGTGCATCGATGAGCTCTCCGATGTTTATGTTGCAGGTCGTCTGAGTATCCGCCTCGCACATGATGCCCTGAAAAATTATATGGGTAGACTTAGCATCATTCAACAAGTTGGCTAATGCGAGAACAAGAGGAGAGATCGTGAAATGCTTGAACCTCCAAGGAATAAACTCCTCAGTTTTTGTTTGGGGGTCTGAAGTAATAGCGGGAACGAACTCCTGTTGGATAGCTGACGGAGGAGGAACTAGAGGAGGGGGAGTCTCTGATCGAGCTGGAGTATCCTCGTTCTGGGTGGCGGGAACAGGAAGAGCTCGAGAGGAACATGAAGTGTATGTTCTTGGTCAAAATTTCCTCCTGACGTCACCTACCATAGTGCAAAGCCTATTTGTCCTCTATAGCAGCTCTTTGAAATAAAGCTTGTTATTCTTCCTCCTTTTATTCAGAATCGGTTGACTCAGAAGAATTTCAAACATTGTTACGAGGTATTAAATAGAAAGAGGGAACATGAGTACCTCTAGGAAGTGAAGAAAGAGATGATGACAGAGTTGAGGTTGAAGTAACAGGAACAAGGACAACGTTAACTTCCCTTCTCAGATCCAAGAGCTTGTACCACGTTCTCTCTCATCAACGGTAAGCGGATACTACCCTTACATTGAGTGCCTTTGCTATAAGAGGCTTCTTGTTGGCTCATTTGTCTGTAAAATGAAAAGGGAAAAGAGACATTAGTAAACACAAATGCGCCAAGAAATAAAAGCAAGTACGGAATTGAAGAAAAGAAAAAAAGGGAAGGAGCATCGGTGACTTACTGAAAACTTTCCATCTTCTGAAAATTATCCAGCGGCCATCACCACTCCAATTCCCACCAACCATGAGAACATCTCGTTCCCATCCTTTGTCCTTTTTGGACAGATCAGTTATTTGGGGACCTCTTGGAGCAAGGTAATAACTCTTGTCTCGACCTTTAACTATATAGAAGTAATGAAGTTCACTTCCTCATAAGCCTAGGTTATATTGCCTATTCATGACCTCAAAATAGAGAATTACCCTGTATGAAGTTGGCGTAAATTGGGAGGGGGCTAAACGGTATGTGAAAAAGGCACTTGAAAGAAAGGCAAAATGGGAAATTTGAAGCCTAATGCAATGTACATCAACTGGATGGTAATTTCATATGGAGATCTACACGGACCTCCTGACGAATCACTCTCTCCTAATCTACAAAGGACGTCAGAAGGAAAAACATCTTGGTGAGAAGCAATAAACTGCCTAAACTCAATCAGTTCCAACTAAAGGGATAATGGGCTGAAATTTGGTTCCATTCGCCATAATTCTAAGAAATGAAAGAAATGCAAAGAAGAAGAAGAAGAGACGTAAAACTTACAATATTGAAAGTGAAGAACGAAGAAATATTTTAATTCATTTCATAAATGCTGAAAAGATGTAACGAAAGGACGTTTAAGGCACTCGAGTACAAAAAGATTCATAGAAAATGTGTGACTGTAAAGGTGCGATGAAAACGTATCGTCATGACAAGTGATGAATAAGGAAGTGGCATGTGTAGTCTGCCAAAGGTAAGTTCAAAAATCGTGGGGGCTAATGAACAGTCAAAATCCAAACTTATAGGTGACAAGATCCATAAAAAAAATTAATTAAGAAACATGTGGAATACAGACCGTAGGATCAACTGAACGATTATGGAGGGGATATTCGAAGAGAATATTCCCTAAAAGACGTTTATCAGTTCCCCAAAATTCTATATAGAATAGGAGCATTTTTTATTATTTAATTATCATATTCATAAATAAATAGGAGTATGCACGACCTCAAAAATTCAATTTTTGGAATACAAACAACCTAAAACTTTCGAGTTCTTTTTGTTTCGTTCTGTCTCACTAAATTATGGTCTTAACTGAAAATAATCCTTTACAAGAACTATATAGAAAATGTGTTTAAAAGATTTGGCATGTAAGATTGTAAACCAAGTGATACCTTTGTCTCGAAAGGAGACAAGTTTTGTTTCAATTAGTAGTCTAAGAATAGCCTTGAAGCTAAAGAAATACAAAAGATTCCTTATGCATCCACTGTCAGGAATCTAATATATGTTCATGTGTGTATGCATCTATACATTACGTACATTGTTGGTGTGGTGGAAAATATCTCTAGTAACTCTGAGATGGATCATTGGAAAATAGCTAAACGGGTTATGATATATTTATATAGAATAAAAGATTACATGATCATGTATAAGAGATCATTGGATATTCTGATTTTAATTTTGCTAGATGTCAAGACATCATAAGACCCACTTCAGGATACATTTACTTGTTAGTGGTGGAGTTATTTCTTAGATGAGTGCTAAAAAGACACTCATAGCTTCCTCCACCATGGCAGTAAAATTTGTAGCATGTTATGAGGCATCCAATCATGAAATATGACTAGGAAACTTTATCGCTATGCTGAGCATTATTGAGAACATTGAAAGATGACTAAAGTTGTATTGTAACAATAAATCAGCAGTCTTATATTCAAATAACAATAGGAGCTCATCTAAGTCAAAGCATATTGAGATTAAGTTACTGGTTGTAAAAGAAAGTGTACAGAGTGGTCAAATGTTCGTAGAGCATATTGGGACAAGCTCCATGATAGCAGATCCTCTCACTAAGGGATTATCACCCAAGAATTTTCATTAGCACAATACTTATATGGGTGTCATGTTGTTTAAGGATATCATAGTTTAGTGGAAGTTTGTTTATTGTTTTATATTATATTTTGTGAACATTTGTGTATTTAGTATTTTCTAATAAAAATAAACTTATTCAGTTTATTGCACTCTGTGATATTATGTTATTGATCTCACTAAAGTAAAGTACAACTAGTTGAAAATAGACATGTATAGATCACATTGTAAGTAATTATCATGCTACACATCCATGATTGATATATGTCATTTGGTTGTATTAGCGTATGTGATCATTGATGAGTTTAGTTACAATAAAGGTAACGAAGATCTATTTGATCGTATATCAATACAGTCAATGGATGAGATTATTTTGACTATACTTTGTGTTTGAGATAACAAATTTTGGGAGCTCATAAAGTTAAACACGTTTGTAAGATTACATATGTGCCCAATGGGAGATTATTGAAAAAATTTAACATGTGGGGCCAAGCATGTAAAATTAAATGTGTTGCGCTATCTTGAATAAGCATAATGGAAGTGATCTAATTAAGAAATTAAAGTTATAAGACTTATGTGTATAAATATCATGGAATTAATGTGTAAATATCATAATGATATTTTAAATTTATTGAATGGTCAAATTAGAAATATTAAAAGTTATTAACTGCACAGTTAATTAAAACGATTATGGGCCATAAATTACATAAGCAAGCCATCAACTTAAAAGATTTTTCTTTTGAGCAGTTATCTCTATTTTTTAAGAGAGAATTCTAAGAGCTTTTGTCAATTTAGAATATCGAATCCATCTCATTCTCATCAATCATCAATGGAATCCGGTAAGTTTTCCGCAATAAAGTTCTCCAATTCTTTCTTCTCATTAAAATCAAATAGCATATGTATTTTAGATTAGAGTTTACAGAAATATGTTGATCTTGTGATTTATAGAATATATATAGCATGCTTAAGTAGGCTAAATTTCAAACCTATCATCTCTCTATCTCTATCTATGTCTTCGCGATGTCTCTGCACTCTCTCTCTGCGATCTCTATCTCCCCATTTCTGTGTCGCATCTGCAGCTGTGGCAGATTGACATCTCTAGGAGTGTGAACTTTGTCGGTCCATCAGACTTAAATTGCTCCTTTTTCAAGCGGATGTAATAAAACTCAGACTTAAATTGTACCTTTCGAGGATAACTTTAAGGAACTCTCGAGCTTTCCTTTTTCAAGTTCATTTAATAGAACTCAGAAACCATAGCAAAAGCAATTTAATGAAATCATCAGATTTTGCAAGCTGATATTAACGTCCGATGCTACATGTCAGATTATTTCGCTTCTTTCAAAGAGCAATTTAATGAAATAGTTTAGGATTTTAATTGACCGAAGCTTCTTTAAATATATAGTCCTTGAATTTTTCATTAGTTTTAGAAGTCCTTTCATAGATTCTCAAACCCATAGACGAATCTCCATAGATATGCATTATTTATTTCCTTCCTTCAGTCATGCATCTCTTTTGTTTAGCAAAACTGATGATTTACACCTTATCGTGGCGTTCCGTTATCATTAAGTTCAAAAGGCTCATTTGACGTGATTTTCTTTCACTCATATAACAATCTGATTTAAGTCATTAATCCAAAACGAATATAAAAATGAAAATATTTATTCAATTCATTTCATCTCTTTCTTTTCTCAAAACTAATTCTCAAACAATTATGTTCCGTACTTAAATGATCCATTCTTTTTTATTTCTAACTGACTCTTGGATATAAATGTGATGAGAATTTATATTTTTCCTCGAATCTTTGATAGAGTAAAAGTGTAAATAGTAGCTGAAAGCGAGATTTCAAGTATAAGCGAGAGTTGTAATATATAGTGCAATTTTGGTAGGAGGATGCAATCTATTACGTATTATTAATGAATAATAAATTAAAAAATATATTTACTGTAAACCAAAAGTAAAAAGATCCTTGAGAAACCTAATAAAACAAATCTATAAATACGATGTTGCTTCTTACTTGGCGGCAATATGGGTTCGTCTGTTCCAATCCATTTCATTTTTCAATTTATTTATTTATTTATAAAAGTGGCATTTCGATCATTTTAAATTAAGATGATAGTCTAAAATTGTCATCTCTTGCTCACTATCTATTTTTTTATATCTACTCCATTATTTTTTTTGTTCACA
Source organism: Datisca glomerata (assembly GCA_003255025.1). NCBI lineage: Eukaryota > Viridiplantae > Streptophyta > Magnoliopsida > Cucurbitales > Datiscaceae > Datisca > Datisca glomerata. The sequence continues at coordinate 237,498 of QANY01002203.1, forward strand.
CAAGTATACATTACGACATCAAAGTATGAAAAGTGTTCTCATAAAGGTTTTACGTGTGTACCCCCCAAAAATGACAAACAATGACAATGTTTTACCAATATTAAATGAAATGTTGAAATTATAAAGCTAATAGTAATTAACATTGAGTTAAGCATTTCGTTCATTATTTTCTTGTACTAATGGTAGCCTACGTATATATAACAACATAGTACTCACAACATTTATACGACAAAATTGTCCTAAAAAATAAGAGAGGTTTTAATGTCGATTCAAGTGAAACTATCACTAATAAACAATTTAGATTAGACAATTACAAATGTTTTCTAAGAATTTAAGATTGAACCCTACTCTCTTTGAATTTGTGAGCAACGTAGTGTCGTCACTCGAATCTCGATTGTCCAATATTCATTTTGTTGATCTCAGCACAGTGCCTGCCCAAATAAGGGGACATTTTGTAATGCTTCAAGCTCACATGCATGCAGTTGTGAGAATCATGATCCCTCAAATCAATAACCATGCTTTTCCACTTAATTATTTTTCTTCGGCCTAAATTTTAGTATTGTTAAGACCGCACGAAACTTTAATTGGCCTAAATGATAAGAGAAACCATTTGTGTCATGTCATAAATAGTAGGAAAATGATAATGAAAGATTCATTATCATGTTGTTTGAACCATAGAGATATTTTTACTATGTTATATTAGGATATCTTTTCTAAAATTAGTATTTCTCGAAGAATCCAATTTCAAACAAATGTTTGAGGAATCAAGAGTTACATCATGTCATGTGATGCATTTTTTGTTGTTGTTAAAAGCTATAAAATTTACATGAACATAAAGAATTATTATTCGAATATTGGTGCTCAACCATTTATGATAACTCAACTTGTCATATGTGATATTTTACTAAATATATTTACTGAATATTCACTTTGTTTAAATTGTAGGAAAATTTGGATTTTCCTTAAAATTTTAAATTTTGAATTAGTTTGTATAATATCATGACAGTTCAATTGAAACAGAATTAATGACATTTTGCAGACATTCCATCAATTCAAGTGAAGAATCAAACCCGCTAGAATTTAGTATCTTATCATTAATGAATTATTCAATACTGAAATGATCAAAGTTGTGATTTCATAGTACCAAGTTATTGCGAAGATGGATTGATGTGATTGATTTAGCTCTCACACCTTTAATTCTCACATATTTAGCTCTCACACCTATACTCTAGATGATGTGAGTTTGAGCCATACTTTTCTTGATTCCCTTTAGAATTTGTGGTTTTGATTGAAAAAAATAGTACCTTGTTTTAAGGGTATAGGTGTGAGAGCTAAATATGTGAGAATTAAAGGTGATGAACCAAACTAAACTACTCAAACCAACCCAAACTATTATCTATTGAGCGGTTTAAATAGTAAAAACTGTTTGGTTTGATTTCATTTTTTTACGAAATCACTAAATTCGGTTTGAGTCTAGTTTCCTTTTAAAATTATCTAATCCAAACCAAACTGTCTACTTATGCATAAGGATAGGCCTAATTTCATTATAACCTAACTTAGTTATCATGCAGTCCATGGCATTAAGTTAATGAAATAAAACTCATTTGATTATTTTATTGATTATGTAAAAATTATTTTATTAACTAAGTATTAATAAAGTAAGACTCATTTTATTAAGATGAGTTCTTTTCTGACATTAAATTTATTAACTTTAGATACAAAGGAAATGAAACGGCCAATCCAAATCAAGCCGAACCAATAATTAATGGTTTTGTTTGATTAGTATAAATATTTAATTGGTTTGGATTGGTTTGCTCATTCATTAAACCTATTATATTGATTTGGTTATAGAGTTGATCTAAAATCAAATCAAATCACGCAATTGAACACCTCTACCCAGTTGTCCATGCACTTTTGTTTCATTGGATTTTTTCTTCGCTTTTGTTTTAATATATGTTATTTAGGGGGGGAATTCTTTCGTACTGGACCCGTTTGGTACTTAATGAAAAATGAAAAAATAATATATAGCAAAAAGGAAATGATCTATAGAGAGGGAAAAAGAATAGGAAAATATGAATTAGGATAGAATGAAAAAAACAGAAAGGAAGAATGAGGATTCATATACCCATGTAAAAATTAGTTCGCAACACAAATTAATAACTATATACAAGATAAGTATTAATAAGAAACTCTCCATTGTATTTCTTTCCATTATATTTCATTGAATTCAGTTAAAACAATACCAACTAGGGGGTATCAGGGAAAACAATGTTAAGAAACCTTCTTAGTTGTAGAGTGTTTAAAAAAACCCATAAAATCTACTTGGGTTAGTGACACTTTTAATGCATCTGATTATCATCATCTGACATTTTAAATCCTGAATGTCTAAAAGTATCACACTACTACACTTTTACTTTTTCACGACGCGCTTAAAAAATAAGTCACAATAGTAAATATAAAAGTCGTCGTCTTCTGCCTTCCTTTTCAAACTTTACAACAATAGGTATATGAGCTGTCGTGCTTAAATGACAAAACGACGGTAGATTTATTAACTGTCATAGTCTAGAAGGAAAAACACGACGTCGTCTAGAGACCCTGTCATTTTCATAAAACAAAACACAAAAAATGACGGGGCTTAAACCCTATCGTTTTAACACAACTCACAAAAATGGTGGAGTGTGTAAACCCAGTCGTTTTATTTAAGAAGAAAATGATGTTTTACTAAAAATGAAAATTAAAATTGAGGCTGGAATCCCATCGTTTTAATGCAACTAAATAAAATGACGGGGCATTGAAGCTCCGTCATTTTGTTTTAAGAATAAACTGACCGGTGATCAAACCTGTCGTTTTTAGTTAAATTTCATTAAAACGACAGGTTTTTTTTTTCTTATTTCATCTTTTTTGGATCCTAACCCTAGAATTTTTTATTCATCTTCTCCCTACCCCATTGCGGCTACCTCACTATTTTTGTCTCAATGCACCACGTGATTTCTTTGCTTCCACTGTCGTGCTTTAGATTCAACCGCGTCTCATCTTCCCTCAAAGAAGCTGTCATCTTCATCATCCCCAACCTGTTGTTTTCATCCTCTTTCTACCATTGATTCGGTAAGTAAATGGTTCGAAGTTTGCTTGTATGAATGTACAGCCGTGGTTTTTTCTTTCTAATGTACAACAGTGGGTTTGAATTTTGCTTGTATGAATGTACAGTTGTTTAAAACGTGAGTTTATTAGAGGATACTAGTTACCATATAATTTTCTGAAATATTTTCTTTCATGGTGGGTGTGATACCGTATTTTGTCCGACCAAATATGTTAAAAATATACAATTTATTTATTTATTTTTACTCATATATTAGTCTAAAACTATGTATATGATTGGAAAAATAGCTCATATACTAAAAATAAGAAAAATGGTCAAATGACTAAAAAAATAAAAATAAAAGAGCAAAGTGACTAATAGTAAAAAGTGAAGCATTAAATTTACCTATAAATAGAGGGCATACTTTCACTTGAAAGAAGTAATTTTTTGGAGAGAGTGTGTGAGAAATATGAGAGATTTTTCAAGATAAAAAAAAATAGAGTACATTTTTATTCATCTATTCATCTTCTCTCATTCTTTTTCTTATGGTAGTTTAAATTTCTTGCACATTAGCTAATAATATATATTGTTCATTATTCTTTATCATTTCTCATTCATACTCATGTAGTGTATACTCTTTATTTTTTTTTCGTATAAAAGTGTTTGTTCCTCCTTCATATTTTACTCTTCATCTTGAGTTATAATTTTATGTATTGATGATTTTCTTATGAATTTAATAATGAGATATCTTTATCATCAACTCAATCAATGAGGATGATGATAAAACTTTGAGTGGTGTAAATTAATTCAATGTGAATCAACCATTTAATGGGTTGAAATTGTACATTTGTCGTAAAAATCTCCTATGATAATTTTTCATAGATAAAAATATATAAATTAGAGTCAAATATCTACATAAAAATTATGTAAATTTTTAAGTTTTAATTTTTTTAATATTCTGAGAAGTTTTTTTTTTTCATTTTTTTTTAAATCTTGTTGCTATTTTAATGACACTTATTTGAACTAGTTACCATCTATTGTCATTTCTTTCCTATTTGATTAGAAATGATGGAAGAAATGAAATAAGGGTAATTAGTAAACTAAGTAGTCCAAAAAGAATATATTTACCTCCCAAAAAATATTTTTTTTATTTTAAAAATTTATTCATCATTTTTGTAACACTTGTTGAATTAGTTACTATCCATGATCATTCCTTTTGCTATTTGATTAGAAATGAAGGAAATAAAAGGAAATAATGGTAATCAGTGAACTAAGTAGTCCAAAATAAAAAATGAGTATATTTATATCCAAAAAAAATCTATTTTAAAATTTTATTCATCATTTTATCGTGATGTTCAGTTTAATTAGTTACCGTCTGTAATTTTTCTTTTCTATTTAAATAGCAACGATTAAAGAAAATGAAAAAATGTAACTAGTAGACTATTTGTATACCAACTATGTATTTTAATACTTATATATATGCATGTACCTATATACATATCTACACATATATTATTATGAAATTAAACATTCACATATTATTTATATATAAAGAGTTTAATATTGATTTATTATAAATTTATTTTGAAAAGAGAGAAAGAGGGTAACCCTCTGTTCTCAACGCATGTTAAATTCTATATTTATTCCAATTTACATTTTTTTCACATTCCTCCTCTTAGCCATATTCTACATTTTTTACTACACATATCATCTTCAAATTTATCACATATCTGATCATTTTTTTACTTTTCTTTTCACCCATGTTTTTCTTTATAATTGTTGTTCTTCTTACTTCTTATTTATTTATGTATCATTGTCATATTGTCGTTCTTATAATGTGATTTTTGTCTCATTCTCTTATCAATGGAGGTAATATTAATATATGTGTAGATTAATTACAATCTTAACAACTTGATTTAAATTTTATTAATTTCATTATTTAGTTTTCATTAAAAATCCCGATGACGGACTTTGAGATTTTTGGGATACCAATCTTCTCGAACTACTGAGATGAAGATTTATTCTTGGGATACTGAGAATAACTCCAATAATTTTTTAATAATAAATAATAAAAAGTGAAAAAAATAATCAATGGTCATTGTACCACCCATTAAAGATAATTTATTTTATTCATTTTTATGATGAAAAATGTACCATTGAATTTTTGTTTTTATGTTTTTTTGTGTTTGTTTATTTTTATATTTTTAGTAGATATTATTGGTTTATTTAAATTTATTTTTTATATATTTTTAATTATTTCACGTCTTGTTTCGTATTTTTCACTCTACATATTCTTTTTTTAATTTTATCATCTCTAACATTTCTTTCCATTATTCTTTCTTTTTCTTTATAGTTGTTATCTCTTCTTATTTATTTATGTATTATTGTCATATGTCACGGTTGTATGTGATTATTATTTTATTCTTTTATCTTTAGAAATGATGCTCGTAAATTAAAACCATAACAATTTGATTTAAATTTGGTTAATTTCTTTAATTAGTTTTCACAAAAAAAAAATCCGATGACGGACTTTAAAATTTTGGGATACCAAATTTCTCGAACTACTGAGGTGAGGAGTTATTTTAGGATACAGAGAGTAACTCCAATAACGCTTTGATTTAAAAAAGAAAATAATAATTTTTTTAATGGTCTTTGTACCACCCGTTGAAGGTAAATTATTTGCTCATTTTCATGATGCAAAATGTACCGAATGGGACATTCAAAATTAAATTTCTAAAACATTATTTTAAAAAATAATTTAGATAGTATTTGATTAAATTTGGTAATCATTTTTATAATGGGCGTTGTGGGGTGCTAATACATTTCCCACACGCAAATGACTCCAGAACCAACTTTAAATTTTCGCAGACCAAAATATTTGATTTTCAAATTGGTTGACCAATCACACCCTAAAATGATTGGTGACGACTCTGAATTTCTTTGTTTTTTCAAAAATGATTTTTCAATCGCCACTCCACGTCGCATGTACGTTGCGACAACTTGGCGACTCCACTGGGGAAAAATAATTGGTCTAACCATCTATAGATCAATATAGAGTCAAACCAAAATTTCATCATATGATGTCCTTTTATATAGTTATTTGTTTGTTTATTTGATTCATTATTTTTTTCTAATTCGTGCCTGTAGTTGTACATAAGTCCTTTTTTTACGAAGTATATTTTTTTACATAATTTCTAATTTCACACATATACCTTATCCATGTACCTGGGCTTTTCCTTTAGGATTAGCGAGAATGAGTAGTGGAATGCCTTCGTTGGAACTACAGTTCCCGTGCAGCCTCACGAAAGTTCTCACTCAAATCGACCCTTTCGGGATACCGTTTGGGGCCCCTATTACTCTATTCGGATAATAGTGAGGACAACCTGAGAGCTTAGTAAGAGATTTGAGACCCCAACCACACATGCATTTTATTCTTAGAGCCCATCTCATGACCAATGTTTGATAGAAATAGAGATTCTGCTTAATTATGATATCTGATTAATTTTGTTCATGTATATATGTTCTACGCTCTTTAAACATTTCTTTTCTTTCCCATTGTTTCACTTCTGACTTCGTATTTCCTTTTTGCGTACATGCATCATGTTGCATCATAGGGATTGTAGAGAAGTATTCAATTCATTCATATTTTAAAGACCATGTCTTCTATTCCGAGTGTGATAAAAGATAAAGTTACAGTAGCCCAATGGTCAGAGGAAACGCAGAAACAAAAAGGAGATTGTCTGAAAAAGGAGAATGTCGTTCTTCTACAATCAATCACTAAGATAGAGTTCTCCCACACTGACATAGAGAGAGAGGTTGAAGAAGATATGGGATGATTTTTCACCGGAGCAGAAAAATTTGTTTTTCGGCAAATATGGTCACATCACTTATCTTCTGTATACTACAGTCAACGCTCCCATTCTTAAGGCTTTAATGCATTTCTGGGACCCTCTGTACATATGTTTCACCTTTAGAACAATTGATCTTACTCCTACGATTGAAGAATATCAAGCCCTATTGAACGTCTGGCAGCAAAGCACAGATAAAGTTTATAATTACGACAAAAGGCTCACATTGAAGAGAGCTTTATCCAAGCTCTTGGGTACTGTCCATGCATATGAGATTGAGAAAAAGATGAAATTTAAAAGGAGGAATGAGTGTCTACAGCTGGATTACCTCTTAGATCTCGCCCAAAATATCTTAAAGGAAGATAAGGGTATGGCTCTTTATGCTCTGTGTATATATGACACCATGTTATTTCTAAAAATTCAAGGTTATGTGGATGATAAAGTGATAAAAATGTTCTTGCAAGTTGAATATGGTGTTAACCCTGTTATGTCAATTCTAGCTGAGACTTTCTGTTCCTTAACAAACGAGCGCTTGGAAAAGGGAAGTTCATCGGCTCTCCATCTCTTTTATGTTTGTGGATTCTTAGCCATCTAAAATATCCACCAGATTTCAAATGTCCTCAAGTTAAGTTTTCAAGTCCATGGATGAAGACGAGAATCCCCATTGCAGAATTTGGAATGGCCAAATGGAATTCATAGTTTCCTACAAAAGGGGTGTGGCTCTCACACCTATCAAAGTTGAAAGATGAGAATGTTATCAGAAAAGCCCAATGGATGTCACTGGCATCGATGATCTACAAATGTGGCGACTATAAATGGGTCCCTCTCCCAGGACCATGGGGTTGTACTAGTTATGCTCTGCTAATGGTGCTCCGTCAACTATACATGAGATATCTTATCCTTGCCACACACGCATTAAAGGACATTGAGATCAGTTATGATTCTTAAGATATTGAACAAAAATTACAGGAGCTAATAGGAGCATGGAAAATAACGAGAAGGGTGCGAAATGAGAAGAATCACATGAATTGCACAAAGGAGTATGAAACGTGGCTTGAGAGCATAGGAAAAAGTAACTATTGCCTTAACAGTTGAGGGTTTACAATCACATAAATTACCAGAAGCTTATCAGAAGATTGTTAAAAATGAAGAGCAGGATGAGTTATATGAGGAGTGTCAAAAGAATTTAGCTCTCTTGGAAGAAAACAGCCGTCTAACAATCGAGATGAATTTTTCTGGAAAGCACAAGATCGAAGCGAAAAAATAACTCAGAGATTTGAGAAACAAGGTTGAGGATCAAGAATATCTGAAGCGGAAAAACTTAGAGTTGGGAACTGACACTCGCAAGCTGAACAACAAAATTGAAAGGATGGCAGAGGACAATGAAAATTTACGAGTGGTAATCTATGAACAAGATGATCGAATCATGAAGCTAGAAAGGAAAAATAAGCTTGTACAAGAGGTTTTAGAAGAGGTTAATGGGGAGTGTCGATAAGAAGAATGCGTACATCGTTGAGTTAGAAAAATAATATGACTCATTACGACGAATCGCTGATAATTTTTACAAGATTTAGAGAATAAAAAAGTTAGGAAGACTGAGTCACCAAATGATAGTGAAGGACTATTGAAAGTCATTGCAAGCCTTGAGCACCAAGTTAGAGCATATCAGAATGTGGTAGAGAAATTGGCAAGAAATAATGTGCTAATGTTGACGCACTAAGATATGATTACCAATTACTGTAACAAGAGCACGACTTGATTCGAATTCGATCAAGGCAGGCTATAGAATGGCTTAAAGGCATGGCTGTGAGAGCGAGCAATTTGGCGAAACAAGCATGATTTTAAAAAAAAGTGTTTTGCTCATCCATCCTAATGGGGAGAACTTGTCTAAGTTCTTGGAAGAAATCAATAGAGATTTAGGTCATTTTGTATAAACTCATATTGCAGAGTAGTGTAGTTGACTTCTACATACTCAAATGTAGTGGATGACTCTACTATTTGAATGAAATTGAGTACTTTTGGACTTTCACTTTGCGCAATATCATTTCTCATGCATAAATTTACTTTCATCATCATCATCATCATCATTATTATTATTATTATTATTTATTCTTCTTCATTAGCAAAATCTACCATCTCATTGTTTTATTGTTATTTATTTAAGAAAACTTTTCAAAGATAGTCTGTCAACTCTGACATCCTTATCGAATGCGAGCTCAAGTTAAGGTCATGGACGAGTAAGAAAGAGAGCAATCGCGAGAGGAAATGAAAGAAGAAATTAGGGAGCTGAAAGAGCAAATGGCAAGAGTCCTAGAGCTCTTTGCCGCGAGTAAGGGAAAAGCCTGTCTTGAAACTCCGCAAGAGGCTCAATTATCACAAATCAACTGCTAAATGATACTCCACCTTACCCTCCTGGGTTCACTTTAACCTATCAATGTCATCAGATCGACCACTTTCAACATGCTTCACCACAAGTAAATATCCAGCACTATTCATTTCCAAGTGTCCAGGAAATGATGCAAACAGGGAAAAGTGGGTACAACCCATCCACAATGGCACCTAGCCACAACCGAGTTTTCAACCCACAAGGATCGCTAATGAGCCAATCATCATACCCGATATTGATGACCCAAAGGGGTAGAGGCCTGTTACTAAACCGAGCGAAGACCCGTTGTCGAAAGATAAGCTTGACTTTTTAGAGGAAAGATTGCGCCGCATTGAAGGGTCAGATGTATATGGTATCATTAATTCCACCCAATTATGTTTGGTCCCAGATGTTACCATCCCACAAAAATTCAAACTACTTGAGTTTGAAAAATATTATGGTAGTACATGCCCGAGAAGTCACCTTATTATGTACTGTAGAAAGATGGTTGTTTGTGCAAATAATGATAAGCTGCTGATTCATTTCTTTCAAAATAGCTTGACAGGAGATGCATCTCACTGGTATATCCAGTTGGATAACCAACATATTCGGAGGTGGAAAGATTTAGCTGATGCTTTCTTAAGAAAATACAAGTACAACATAGACATGGCTCCTAATCGCCTGGATCTACAAAGGATGGAGAAAAAGCCTACTGAAAGCTTTAAAGAATATGCGCAAAGGTGGAAGGAATTAGCTGCTCAAGTACACCCCCTTTGTCAGAAAAAGGAGATGGCTACAGTATTTATCAACACATTGAGATCTCCATTCTATGATAGGATGATTGAAAATCCTTCAAACAACTTCTTTAACATTATAGTGATTGGTGAAAGGATTGAATATGGGGTAAAGAATGGAAAATTTTTAGAAGTCGTATCTGATATATCATCTGTAAAAAAAGAGCCGCCGTTGAAGCGAAAAGAAGGGGATGTCCAGACGATCAATTTTGGGTACCCATCACAAGCTGTAAACTCGAGGCCGAGATTACCAAAGTATAGTGAAGGACCCAAATCTGTGACATCATATGTGGAAAATACCTCACAAATTTTGTACAATTATCACTCTCAACAATCAGCATTTCAAAATAACCCGATACTCTGTTTGAGACCACCGACTCACCAGCAAAATGTTGGTCAGGCTAATTAGCCCCTGAAGGGAAATAAAAATAATCAATGTTTTATCCAATATGATCCAATCCCATGTCATATACAAAACTCTTACCTCAATTGATACGGAATAATCAATTGGTGTCAATTCCTTATGAACCTCTACAACCATCATACCTAAGGTGGTGTGATCTGACTGCTCGCTGTGATTATCATGCTAGGGTAGTAGAACATTCGACTGAGAATTGAAGCATTAAAAGGTAGAGTACATGCATTGATCAAGACTAGATAGTTGAATTTCAAAAAGGCTAATGGGAATCTAGATATCAATTCCAACCCTCTACCAAATCATGGGAATCCTACTGTAAATGCGATTGAGGAATATTTTTCATATGGAAAGAGGGACGTGGAAGATGTGAGCACGTCAATGGAAATACTTTTCCATCTTCTTTCGAGAGCAGGGTTCATCTATACAATACGCTCAGAGGATGAAGGCATTTCTAGGAAGCATATGCATGACTTTGATTATTTATTTCGTAAGAATGTGACGGAGTATAGAATTGAGGAATGTGCTGATTTTAAAATGGAAGTGCAAAAATTGTTGGATGCAAAGATACTTACACTAAGTCATAAAGGAGAAAAAGAATACCAGGAAAATGACTCTTTAGTACTCATGATAACTAAATAATCATTTGAAGTTAATGTTGAAGTTTCGTCCTATATCCCAAAACCTCCCACAATACATTACGAGGAAAATTCAACTCACACCACTACGTCTTATGCTCCGATGCCTATCACCATCCAAATACCGGGTGCGTTTGCTTACAAAGATTCAAGGATAGTACCATGAACGTACGGATATGAGGTCATTACAAGCGGTAACGATAAAACTCAAGCGCTAAATCCATCTGACCTCGACCTCCCCATAACTAATATCTCTAGAGTAGGTGGGATGACGAGGAGTGGCAGATGCTACACGCCAGAAGTTTTAAAAATGGATAAAAGTGATGAGTTTGAAAGGCATATGAAAGGGAAAGCTAAAGAAGGAGACAATGGTCATGAATTCCAAGGAGAAATGCAATAGACCAGGATATAATAAGAGGTACGGAGAAAGAAAGAGCAGTGTCTAAAGAAAAAGTATGTGAATTTTTGAAACTCATCAGGCAAAGCGAGTATAAGGTGATAGAACAACTTAAACACTTACCTGCTCTCATATCTTTACAGCCACTCTTTCTGAATTCAGAACCACATCACCAAGCATTATTGAAGGTTTTGAATGAAGCATATGTCTATCATGACATTATGGTAGAGAAGTTGAGTGGAATTGTGAAAAATATTACCGCACAAAATTTTATCACTTTTATAGATGATTAAATCCCTGCTGATGGTACTGGACACACCAGAGCTCTACATATATCTATGAAATGTGGGGATTAAGTTGTTGCAAAGTTATTGATTGATAATGGCTCGTCTCTAAATATAATGCCAAGATCCACACTAGCAAAGCTCCCTGTGGACGCAACACATATGCGATCGAGCATGAAGATAGAGATACAAATTTGAATCGGGTCATGCCTATTCAATATTATTTTCCAAGTGATGGACATAAATCCAGCATACAATTTTCTTTTAGATCGACCATGGATTCACTCTATCGGGGCAGTACCGTCTTCATTACATCAGAAGCTGAAATTTATAATGGATCATAAACTCATTTGTATATATGGGGAAGAAGATTTACTGGTATCCAATACGGCTACCATGCCATATCTTGAGGCGGCAGAAGAAGTATTGGAGTGCTCATTTCAATCATTTGAGATTGCAGACACCACATTTGTTGCTAGTGGGAAACTTGCTTCAATATCAAGCCTATAAAAAACATCTCAGATGGTGGTAAAATTGATGAAAAAAGGGCGATACATGTCAGGCAAAGGACTCGGGGGGTAAGCATCAAGACATAAATAACTTAAACGAGTGAGACAAGAATGAACAAAGGTTTGGGCTTGGATATAGACCGACCAAGGATGATATAAGGAGAATGCAAGCTCAAAAGAAAGAAAAGAGGATTGCTAGCCTCGAAAATAGGGAATTCGATATGGAAATAACGATCATGCCCCATACTTCTAAATCCTTTAGAATTGGGAGAATTTCATTCGAAGAACTGGTTATAGTAAAACAGTACGACCTTGAAGATGATATCACCCAAGGCAATCTTGGAATAATCATCAAGTGAAAGTACAGAGGACTTGATTTCTCGATACGATTCAAATCATTAGCTTAACAAATTGGGACGTCACCGAGCTACCCGTGCTTCTCAAGAATTTTCAAGAGTATTGTGTTCATGCCAAAATTCTAATGATTCTACCCAATGCCTTAAGAATTTCGTTGTTATGGGCCTATGTTTTTGTCAATTTCATGTCATTTCTTTGAATGAAAATCTAAAAACTTGTATCGTCTCCTTTTGCTAATGATAAATACAATTTCAATTCTTTTTGTTCTTCCTTTTATGTCTACTTTTTTCATTTCTGAAATGTTGTTCATACTCATGCATTGTTTATTTATTTTTATTTTTATTTTTTTCCTTTCGCCTTCTTTTCATCCAATAATCCGATTCAGGTTCGAGAACGGTGATTTTAAAAACAAGAGCATAAGCAACAACTTTGACAATCCCATTCTTAGCGTAGAGTCAGATGAAAGTGACGAGGATAATTTCGAACCATCTCTGGAAATGTTAAAAATGATAGAGTCAGATGAAAAAATAATTCAACCATATCAAGAGTTAACAGAGGTGATAAATTTGAGATTGGAGGGAGAGACAAAAGAAGTCCAAATCGGCACTTCTATGACAAGCCAAGGCTGCCGAGAATTAATTGACTTATGCGAAGAGTATATTGACTTCTTTGCATGGTCTTACCAAGATATGCTAGGTCTAGACACTGATATCGTGGTTCAACATTTTCCATTTATGCCCGAAAGTAAACCAGTGTGACGAAAGTTAAGGAAAATGAAACCAGACATGCTGGTACAGATCAAAGAAGAAGTTAAAAAGCAAGTAGATGCGGGTTTTCTAGAAGTAGTAAAATACTCTGAATGGGTTGCTAACATAGTCTCGGTGCTGAAGAAAAATGGGAAAGAAAGGGTGTGCGTCGATTATAGAGACTTAAATCAGGCAAGCCCCAAGGATAATTTTCCATTACCCCATATCGATGTCTTAGTAGATAGCACTACAGACATTCAACCTTCTCTTTCATGGATGATTTTTTTGGGTATAACCAAATCAAAATGACTCCTGAAGACCATGAAAAGATGACTTTTATAACTTTGTGGTGTATATTTTGTTATAAGGTTATGCCATTTGGTCTAAAGAATGCAGGCGCAACTTACCAGCGGGCAATGGTAACACTGTTTCATGATATGATGCATAAAGAAATCGAAGTGTACGTTGATGATATGATTGTCAAATCTCGTCAAGGGGAAGATCATATGGTCACTCTGCAAAGATTATTTGAACGGTTAAGAAAGTTCCAATTAAAGCTAAACCCGACAAAGTGTACATTCGCAGGATCTTCAGGGAACTACTTGGTTTGTCGTGAGCAAGGAAGGAATAAAAATTGACCCTGACAAGGTTCGAGCCATCATTGATATGCCGCCACCTCAAACTAATAGGGAAATTAGAGGTTTCTTAGGAAGATTATATTATATAGCCCGATTCATCTCACAACTAACTGCAACTTGTGAACCTATATTTAAACTTCTCTGCAAAAGTGATACAGAAGGATGGAATGATGATTGTCAAATTATTTTTGAGAAGATCAAGCAATACTTACAAAATCCGTCTATACTTGTTCCTCCAACTCCAAGGCGTCCACTCATTTTGTATCTTACTGTGACAGAAAAATCCATGGATTGCGTACTTGGTCAAAATGACGCCTCTGGAAGGAAAGAACAAGCAATATACTATTTAAGTAAAAGGTTCACAAACTATGAGGCTAATTATTCGATGTTGGAGAAAACGTGTTGTGTATTAGCCTGAGTTGCTCATCGGCTTAGACAGTACATGTCATACCTCACCACTTGGTTAATTTAAAAGATGGATCTAATCAAGTATGTCATTAAAAAGCCATCACTTTCTGGGCGAATTGCTAAATGACAAATGTTGCTCATGGAATATGATATTGTCTATGTCAAGAGAAAGTCAATAAAAGGAAGTGTACTTGCTGATTATATTGTAGATAAACCAGTGCAAGATTATGAGCCTATGAAGTTTGATTTTCCTGATGCGAACATATCATTCCTATTAAAAAATGGAGAATCTATGGATAGAGAATTGTGGACAATGTTATTTGATGGCGCATCTAATGATGTAGGACATGAAATTGGGGCAATCCTCATATCTCCCAAGGGAAAGTTATTCCCATTCACGGTAAAACTATGCTTTGACTGCACAAACAATGTGGTAGAATCTGAGGCATGTTCCATGGGAATTCAAGCAGCTTATGATATGAAGATAAGGAAGCTCCGAGTGTACGGAGATTCGTTATTGGTGATATGACAACTAAACGAGGAATGGGAAGCTAGAGACTTCAAGTTGATACCTTACAACAAACATATAACTAAGTTAAGGTGAACTTTTGAAGTGATCTCATTTGACCATAGACCCAGAGAGAATAATCAAATTGCAGATGCACTGACAACTCTAGCATCCATGTTCGTTGCAGACTTTAAGGAAGAAGTGCAACCCATAAAAATTGAGAAACGATATTTTCCTGCTCATTGTATGAGTATTGAAGAAGAGCCAGACACAAGACCATTATATTATGACATTAAGTAGTATAAAAAGAATGGAGAATATCCATCCAAAGCTTCTGAGAATGATAAATTCACTATTAGAAGATTGTCCATGAGTTTCTTCTTGAATGGTGAAATAATCTACAAAAGAAACCAAGATATGGTGCTCTTAAGATGTGTTGATGCAAGGCAAGCGAATCAAATAATAGAGGAAGTTCACGAAGGAATTTGTGGAGTTCATGATAATGGACATATGATGGCCATACAAATCTTGAGAGCAGGATATTATTGGTTAATTCTAGAATCTGACTGCATCAAATACGCCAAGAAATGTCATAAATGTCAAATTTATGCGGATAAAATTCACGTACCCGCATCCCCTTTACATCTCATGGCCGCGCCTTGGCCGTTCTCAATGTGGGGGCATAGATGTCATTAGTCCCATCACACCAAAAGCCTCTAACGAGCATCGTTTCATTTTGGTCTCTATAGATTATTTTAACAAATGGGTGGAGGCAAGTTCTTATTCAAGTCTAACCAGAAGGGTGGTTGTTAAGTTCATTAAAAAGGAGATAATTTACTGATATGGTCTACCTGGAAGGATCATCACAGATAATGGGACAAATTTAAATAATAAGATGATGAAAGAATTATGTGAGCAATTCAAAATTAAGCATCATAATTCATCTCATTATCGTCTGTAAAAGAACGGAGTAGTGGAAGTTGCCAATAAGAACATAAAAAGGATCATAGAGAAGATGACAGAGGTTTATAAGAATTGGCATGAGATGTTCCCATTTGCACTGCATGGGTACCGCACATCTGTCCGAACATCAACTAGGGCAACTCCATTCTCTTTGGTATATGGCATGGAAGTGGTCCTTCCAATTGAGGTGAAAATTCCCTCCCTCAGAGTCTTAATGGAGGCGAATTTAGAAGAAGCAGAGTGAGTACAAACATGATATAAGCAATTGAATTTCATCGAGGAAAAAAGATTGACTGCATTATGTAGAGGGCAATTATATCAAAGAAAAATGATGCACGCATATGATAAAAAATTACGTCCCCGATGTTTCCAAGAAGGAGACTTGGTGTTGAAAATGATACTCCTATATTAAAAGGATCATTGGGGGAAGTGGACCCCAAATTACGAAGGACCTTTCATTGTCAAGAAAGCTTTCTCTGAAGAAGCTCTCATGCTAACAAACATGGATGGAGATGATTTACCGCATATAGTTAATTCTGATACAGTCAAGAAGTACTTCGTTTGAACGCTTTAAGTATGAGAAAAATGAAGTTAGGCAAAAAATGTTTTAAAAAAAGAGTTGTCTCAAATACTGGAGAAATTCTTCTTCCATATTTTATTTCTTTTTCTAAATCATCATTTGTAAACATTATTCGTCATCAATGAAGAGCCTTTTTTCTTTCTCAGTTCACAAATACATATATTTCATCTTCTCCTTATTTCCATTATTTCTTATTCCTCTCAATTCTAAGAAATAACTCAGAAGCATAAACTTGGTTAGGTGAAAACTAATTACAAAAGAAAAAACAAAAGAATAGGCGGTCTGAGTATGAGGTGAAATCTGAAAAGTCATCACGAGAAAGTCAGTATGCACATAACGAAGGCTAAAGCATGATTGGAGGATTGAAATTAAAGTACAAAAGAGAAGCAAAATGTGGAGAAATTACTCACTTTTCTTCATCATTGACGTTAAGCCGAATACTGGGGCACAGACCAATGAATAAAGATGCATCATTTTCTTGTAAGTATGCTCGATACTTCATTGCAAGTCCATGACTTTAGGCCAAGTGATTGATTTGAAGGGTGAAGGATATGGCGACATTAGTCAACTTTCAAAAAAATCGTCAAATAATTTTCTTACAAATATTTTCGATCATGCATAGTATACATGCACTCAAAATCACTACTTTGCATTTATATTCAATAATTACAACGCATGGATATGCATCATATTAATCAGTTTGATGCAATCAAGTGCATGAATCATTTAAAGATATTCTTTCAGAATCCATACATGACTTTCTAACATTTAGAGCATGCATTAGTCTAGCTCTTGCACCATACGAAACATTGTAAATATCATATCAAATATCATTTCAACATCTTTAGTTAAATCGAACCTAAATTGAGTCGAGGTCAAAACCTGCGTCTATCCAGGTCCGTTTCCTTTCAAATATCTCGGTTAAATCGAATACGACTTTGTCGGGGTCGAATCCCAGTGTCAGCGCCTGGTCCATTTCAATTAATATGGTTAAATCGAACCCACATCGAGTCAAGGTTAAAGCCTGCCTATATCCAGATCCACATCGTTTCTTTATCTTTTGTTAAATTGAACCCGACTTCATCACGGTCGAAGCCCGGTGTCAGCGCCTGGTCCATTTCAATTAATATGGTTAAATCGAACCCACATCCACTTGAGGTCGAAGCCTACGTCTATCCAGGTCCACACCCTTTCTTTATTTATGGTTAAATCGAACCCGCATCGAGTCGAGGTTGAAGTTTGCCTCCGGTGTCAGTGCCTGGTCCGTTTCAATTAATATGGTTAAATCAAACCCGCATCGAGTCAAGGTCGAAGCCTGGATCTATCCAGGTCCACGTCCCTTCTTTATCTTAGGTTAAATCGAACTCGATTTTGTCGCGGTCCAAGCCCGGTGTCAGCGCCTGGTCCGTTACAATTTATAGGGTTAAATCGAACTCGAATTGAGTCGAGGTCGAAGCCTCTGTCTATCTAGGTCCATTTCATAAGTTCCATCATTTCATAGAACCCAAATAAATCGAGGTTTCTATTTCCTTTATCTATATAGTTTTTTCTCGATCAAAATACTTATCTACATATTTGTACACTTTCTAAATTTAGAAGCGTGAACAAAGGGGGGCAGCTGTAGATACCGTATTTTATCTTGTCCAGTACTTTAAAAATATAAATTTTGTTTTTTTTGCCATATACTAGTCTAAGACTATGTGTATGATTTGAAAAATAGCCCAATGCCTAAAAATAAGAAGATTTGTCCAATGACTAAAAATAAAAAAGGAACAAAAAGACTAAAATTAAAAACTGAAGTCCTAAGTTTGTCTATAAATAGAGGGGAGGTCTTCACTTGAAAGGAGAGATTTGGAGAGTGAGGAAGAGAAGGGATTTTAGAGAGAGAGAGAGAGGTTTCGAGAAAATAGTGAAAAAGAGAAAGAATGAGAGTTTTCATTTCTATTCGTCTTCAATCTTCTCATTTTTTTTTATTAAGGTAGTTCAAATCTTGTACACTTTATTAGCTTACAATATATCGTGTTCATTCTAATTAATCATCTCTCTTCTTCATACTCATGCATTTTAATATTTCTTTGTCTCATTTTCCATATATAGGTTTGTTTGCTCATTCTTTGTCATTTCTCCTACTCTTAATCTTAAGTTTTATTTTCATATATTGTTTATTTCTCTATAAGTTTGATAATAAGATTTTTTTGTCATCAACTCAATCAATGAGAATGAGGATAAACTTTTGAGCGGTCTAAAATTAACTCAATGTGAATCAACCATTTAATGGGTTGAAAGTATACATTTGATGAAAAGATCTCCTATGATAATTTCTCATACATAAAAATGTATAAAATAGAGAGTAAAATTTTTATACAAGATTATGCAAATATTTAAGCTTTGATTTTTTTATGTTCTTACAAGTCTTCTCTTCTTTTCTTTTTAATTTTTGACCATCATTTTTGTGACACTTGTTTGAACTATTTACCATCTATGATCATTCCTAGCAATGAAGAAAGAAAAGAAAAATGGTAATTAGTGAACTAAGTGGTCCAAACGAAAAAAATGGTATATTTATATCCCAAACAAAAACTATTTTATTTTGAAAATTTTATGGATTTTCTTTAGTGACACTTGTTTAAACTAGTTACTATCCTTGATCATTCCTAGCATTGAAGGAAGAAAGGAAAAATGATAATTAGTGAATTAAGTAGTCCATAATAAAAAATGGTATATTTACACCCCAAACCAAATTAAAACCAAATTATTTATTTATTTTTAGTGACACTTATTTAAATTAGTTACCATTCATGATCATTCTTTTACTATTTGATTAGAATTGGGTGAAGAAATGAAAAATGATAATCAATAGACCATGTAGTAAAAAAAATCACGCTCATGCTAATTATGTATGAAATTAAGCATTTTTTTCATAGATTAATTTATTTTACACATAAGAAATTTATTATTAATTTATTTACTAATAGTTATATATACATATACATGTAAAAAAATGAAAATTAAAAAAAAAGGACAGAGGGTGACCTCACCCTCTGTAGAAAAAATTCTTTGTATTTTAAATTTTGTTTTTGAGTTTTTTTATTTTTTTGTTGTTTGCATTTTATTTTTGTTTTTATGTTTTTTTGTGTTTGTTTATTTTTATATTTTTGGTAGATATTATTGGTTTGTTTTAATTTATTTTTTATATATTTTTAATTATTTCACGTCATGTTTCGTTTTTTATCACTCTATATATTCTTTATTTTTTTAATTTTATCATATATAACATTTCTTTCCATTATTCTTTCTTTTTCTTTATTGTTGTTATCTCTTTTTATTTATTTATGTATTATTGTCATATGTCACGGTTGTATGTGATTATTATTTTATTCTTTTATCTTTAGAATGATGCTCATAAATTAAAAATATAATAATTTGATTTAAATTTTATTAATTTCTTTATTTAATTTTCACTAGAAAAATTCGATGACAGACTTTAGAACTTTTGGGTTACCAAATTTCTCGAACTACTGAGGTGAGGAGTTATTTTTAGGATACAGAGAGTAACTCCAATAACGTTTTGATTTAAAAAAAAAAAATTTAATGGTCTTTGTACCACCCGTTGAAGGTCATTTATTTGCTCATTTTTATGATGTAAAATGTACCAAATGAGACATTCAAAATTTAATTTCTAAAACATTATTCTAAAAAATAATTTGGATAGTATTTGATTAAATTTGGTAACCATTTTTCATAATGGGCGTATGGGGTGCTAATACATTCCCCACACGCAAATGACTGCCGAACCAACTTTAAATTTTCGTAGACCAAAATATTTGATTTTAAATTAGGTGACCAATCACGTCCTAAAATGATTGGTAATAACTCTGAATTTATTTTTTTAAATGATTTTTCAATCACCGCTCTGCGTCGCATGCAGGTTGCGACACAATGTAGAAGCTTTTTTTCAAATTTCTTGTTTTTTATCTTCCTTCAAAGCTATATCAATCGGAATTATTAATCTGCGAAATTTTACCTCATAGACGTCCATATGTATTACTTTCTCTGACTTGAAATGAAGTACTAATCTCTGGATAAGAATTATGCTCCGAGTTCATTCCTTAATTCTGAAGTTCTGACTTTTCTCTTTTCTGGAATAACAAAGGTCTTGGCGTTCGTGTTTGTGCTTCCTGGTCAGAGTTCAACTTCTGAAACTTTCACGTCATGAACTTTTGAGCTTTCTGGTTTGAGATCTGCCCTACCTTCTGGTCTGGGCTCAGCTTTTGAAGTTCTTTTTATTCTTGCTCTTTGACCATCGCGGCTTGTGTTTCAATTCCTTTTGAAAGTAGGACTTATGTGTTGCCCCTCTCAAGGATTTACGCTCTTAGTTCTTTTTGAGAGTAGGACTTATGAATTGCCCCTCCCAAGAACTTGCGCTCTTAGTTTATTTCTGGAAGTAGGACTTATGAATTGCTCATTCCAAGGACTTGTGCCCTTAGTTCTTCTTGAGAGTAGGACTTATAGATTGCCCTCCCAAGGACTTGGGCCCTCACTTCTTTCTAAAAGTAGAACTTATGGATTTCCCCTCCCAAAGATTTGAGCCCTTAGTTCCTTCTAAGAGTAGGATTTATGAATTACCCCTCCAAGGACTTGCGTCATTAGTTCCTTCTGAGAGAGACTATGAATTTCCCCTCCCAAGGACTTGCGCCCTTAGTTTCTTCTGAGAGTAGAACTTATGAATTGCCCCGTCCAAGAACTTGCACCCCTAATTCCTTCTGAGAGTAGGACTTATGAATTGCCCTTCTCAAGGACTTGTGCCTTTAGTTCCTTCTAATAGTAGGACTTATGAATTGCCCCTCCCAAGGACTTGCGCCCTTAGTTCCTTGATGTGCTTTCTTGGAAGAAGAGTTAGAATGTTGACACCATAGATTTTTACGTAGAAAATCCTTGCGGAAAAAAAACCACGGGAAAAATATTCACTTTAAAATCATAATTACATAGAGTACTTCTCTCAAATGAGATGCATTCAATGGTTTTGCCATGTCTGCTCCATCCTCTGTTGTCAAGTAATAATACCCAATTACTCATATGCCACTAATTATGTATGGTCCTTCCCAGGCTGGCCCAAAATTTCCTTTCGATTGAAATACTTTTCTTCGAACTAGATCTCCTTCTTGGAATTCTCACTTCTTCATTCTTTCTGAACATATGATCTCATTTTTTGATTATAACGCGCTACTATGATTATGGAAGCTTCTCCTCGCTCATCCAATTGATCCAGACTTCATCTTAGGAATTCATCATTATGTTGCTCATTCAACTCTAATCTCACTGTTGGGCTTCCAATTTCGACAGGAATCACTGCTTTTGCCCCGAATGCTAAGGCGAACAATGTTTCTCCGGAGGCTTCTCTAGGAATAGTTCTATATGCCCAAAGTACAGCCGATAGTTCATCTACCCATTTTCCTTTTACAGACTCTAGTCACTTTCTCATGTTGTCGAGTATGATATGATTCGATCTCCCAACTTCCCCGTTTCCTTGTGGATAGTATGGAGTAGAGAAATGATTAGTGATGTTCAGTCCTTCGCAGAAGCCTTTTATAAATTTTCCTGTGAACTTTAGTTCCTTATCTGAGACCAATATATTGGGTATTCCATATTGACAAATTATGTTTTTTCATAAAAACCCCTTGACTTCTTCATCCCTGATTCTCACGAAAGCCTCCTCTTCTATCCATTTCGTGAAGTAGTCTGTGGCCACTAGCAAGAAATTCTTCTGAGCTGGCGCTATGGGGAGTGAACTAACGATGTTGAGTGCCCACTGCATGAAAGGTCTGGGCTGGCTACTGTGTTCAATTCATCTGAAGCCCTTCTTTTGACTGGGGCAAATCGTTGGCATTTCTCACATTTTTCACATATATCTTAGCTTCTTGATGCATTCTAGTCCAGTAATATCCCTCATTTAAGGGTTTTTGATCTAATGATCTTCCCTAAGTGTGGTTCCCACATTCTCCTTCATGAATTTTAGCCAAGACATACTACGCTTCTTTCTCCTTCAAGCATTTCAAGTACAATCTTGAGAAAGATTTTCTATCTAATAATCCATTTATTAATGCGTACCTTGCACTATGTTGGTGGACTTTTTTCACCAGGAGTGTTTCCTTAGGGAGTACTCCCTTTCGAGATAGAGGATTAAATCATGCTACCAACTGAGTTCCTTTCTGATTTCCACTTCAGCGACGTTATTCGATGAGGGCTGAATACTTCATTTCTCCAAGAATTCCACAGGTACATTTCTTTTATGCGGGAATCACAAAGATTATCACAAATTTGCTAGCGCGTCTGCTTGTCCATTCTACGTTCTTGAGATTTGTTGAATCTCTTAGATTTTGAATGATTTCAGCAATTCTTTTGCCCGATGTAAATAACTTATCATGCTCTCATCTTTAGCTACATATTCTAATGTTACCTGTTTGACAATTAACATAGTGTCACAAAATATTTCACATTAGTTACCTCATATTCTCATAGCCAAGGTATTCTAGCTATTAGCGCTTCATACTCAGCCTCATTATTCGATGCATTAAACCCAAATGATATTGAATGCTCTAATGTTTCTCTGAATGGGGTTTGCACCACTACTCTAGCTCATGCTCCCTTATTGTTAGAAGCGCCATCAACATATAGTTTCCAAGACATGTTCTCCATTTATTTCGGCGGTTCTGAACTAATTTTTTCTCCAGTGAAATCTGGGGTGAAATCTACTAACATTTACCCCTTGATTGAAATTCTAGGATCATAATTGATCTCATACTGGTTTAGTTTGATTGTCGATTTTGCCATTCTTCCACTTACCTCTGGGGAGTGTAGTAGACTCTTAACAGGTGTGTCAGTTAATACCTTAATGTTGTGTCCCTGAAAGTAAGGTCTAAGCTTACTTGTAGAAGTTACGATCGCTAGTATTAATTTCTCCATCTTTTTATATCTTGTCTCTACTGCCACCAAGATTTTACTGAAGAAGTATAAGGACTTCTACTTCTTTTCTTCTTCTCTAATGAGCACGACACATACAATTGTTTCTAAAACTGTAACATACAAGATGAGTTGTTCACCAGGCATTGGTTTTGAGAATAGTGGGGGTTTTGTTAAGTACTACTTGATTTTGTTGAAGGCCTCTTCACACTCTTCATCCCATTTTTTCGTAGAGTTGTTTCTTAATTTATCAAAGAACCGCTTGCAGTTATCTATTGACCTAAAAATAAACATGTTAAGTGCCGCTAGTCTCTCAGTTGGTCCTTGAATTTTTTTTTCTTTGAGGACTTCATCTTCATTATTTCCTTCACTTGGTCTGGGTTAACATCTATCCCTTGTTGGGTTATTTAGTGGCCAAGGAATTTTTCTACAGCAACGCTGAAAAGTACACTTCTCTAGATTTAGCTTCATTGAGTTATTTCTCAAGACTGAGAAAGCCTCCTCTAGATCTGGGATATGGTTTTCTCGTCCTTTTCTTTTTACCAACATGTCGTCAACGTACACCTCCATATTTCTTCTAATATGACTCTGGAAAACATTGTTCACCAATCTCTGATATATAGCTTCTACATTTTTCAGCCCAAAGGGCATTACTTTATAACAATAGATGTCATACTCAGTAATGAAAGAAGTTTTTACTTGGTCATGGTGGAACAATTTCACCTAGTTATATCCATAGTAGGCATCCATAAAGTTGAGGAGATCATGTCCAGATGTGACATCTACCATTTGGTCAATTCTGGGCAGCGGATAGTTATCCTTTGGACAAGCTTTGTTTAAGACGGTGAAATCCACACAGATTCTCCATTTACCACTCTTTTTTTGTACCATCACCATATTGGCCAGCCACTTCGGATAGTCAATTTCTCTAATGAATCCTGCGTTTAATAGCTTATCTACTTCTTCCTTTATTGCTTTGTTGTGTTCGGGCGTGAAACTCCTTTTCTTCTGTTTTACTTGTTTTACTACTCAATCTGTGTTCAACTTGTGGCATATAATCTCTTCTAGAATTCCCGCATTTCTTGCGCAGTAGTAGCAAAAACATCTTTGCTCCTTCGTAGAAAGTCGATCAACATGTATTTCTCTGCTTGTTCAAGACAGGTGCTGATGTTTGTCATCTTTTTTGTTCCTTCTTTTAAGCACACCAACTTTGTCCGTTCCCCTACCTCGTACCTCAGGCCGTCTGACCCGTACTCCTTTGATTGCTATTGAGTTACTTCCTTTGGCTCTCTGAGTTCTGCTTCTTCTGTACACTTTTTCTTTAGACACTCCCATGCAGTCACATAACAGAAATGGACTGAAGCCTAGTCTCATTTGATGGTATTGAATCCTTCCGTTGATGGGTATTTTAACACTTGGTAGAATGTTGACGGTACAACTTTCATTTTATACAGCCATGTTCTTCCTAGAATGGCATTGTATGGGAACGAAGTATCCAGAATCACAAACTCAGTCATATGATTAAAAGATTCAGCTCTTACAGGGAGAGTAAGGATCCCCTCCGAGTAGGTGATAGCTCCATTAAAACCTATCAACGGTTGTGAGGTCCCCTACATCTTTTGATCTCCCATTGACATCTTTTCTAACGTGGTCCGGTACAATATGTTAAGACACGCTTCCATCATCTACCAGAACTCTTCTCAATAGGCAATTACTAACCTGTATTGAAATGATAAGTGCATCGTTATGGGGTCTGTCGTGTTCGAGATCTAGATCATCAAATATTAGTGGGATATTCCTGTTGTCAAATGATGGGTTCTCCATACACTTCCCCAACATTAGCTTCTTACAATACTCCTTCCTTTCCTTCCTTGTTATCACTTCCTGCTCTGTTAGTGTAATGATAGTGCTGACAACGTGAAGAGGTTGTTTCTTGTTATCACGTTTTTCATCGCCACAGTCTTCTTTTTCTATCTCATGTTTCTGCTCTTCTCTTTTCACGAACCGGCGCAAATATCCATCTTTCATAAGTTCTTCAATATATTCTTTCATTTGGAAGCAATCTCTGGTGTAGTGTCTGCTACTCCTGTGAAAAGAACAATACTTATCCTAGTCTTTGTAATCGGGTTCTTTTGTAAGTGGTGCTGACCTTTTTAACCATGGTTTGTCCTTAATCTGTTCTAACATCTGATTCACTAGGAGGGTCAACAGTGTGTAGACCTTGTCCCTTAGATGTACTCTACTCGAGTCTTGTCTTCGGTACTCTGTCCTTTCCTGTTTTCCACGCCTTTCATGAGTTTTGTCTATCATGTCAGTTCTTTTCCCTTTTGATCTAGAGTTCCTTTCTTGCTTCTGTGATTCTTCCTTTTTTTCGTTCGTTTACTTTCAACAGACTCTTCTTTTCTTCTTCCAGTGTGATATAAGTCTGAGCCCTTTGGAAACTCTCTGCCATAGATAAAGCTTTTATTTTCGACAAGTCATCAAACAAGGTGAGTTTGGTCCTAACCCTCTTTTAAAAGCTAGTATGGCCATCCGATCATCACAATTTTTGACCTTCGCCATTTCATCTTTTAATCTATGGGTGTACTCTCATAAAGATTCTCCTTCCTTGATCATGATCATGAGGAAGTACTTTATATCCTCCAATACTGCTCGATATGTGGAGTATTGTTCCAGAAAGACAGAAGACATAATAACAAAGTTAGTAATCGAATGAATAGGAAGTGAATGATACCATTTTAAGGTCGTTCCGTCTGCACATTAAATCATCCTCATGTTGATACAGTGTCATTATCTTACTAAAATGGTGGATATGATCGACTGGGAATATTCTGCACATTAAATCATCCTCACGCTGATACAATGTCATTATCTGCCTGAAATGGTGGAGATGATCGATTGGATCTGTCTTCCCATCGTAACATTTGAATTTCAGAGCCACAAATTTCTTGAGTATAAGAGCCGCCAGAATCTCTGGACTCAACGGCGTACGAATGAGAGATTCATTTTTTCCAGTACTCCACAGGTTCCTCATCTCTAGCATCTTTCATTCCAGTAATTCTTCTACAGCTTCCTTGGTGATAATTTTAGACTGGCGCATCTCCTCTGCGACCTCCTTTTCTCAGTTTTGAGATTGGATTTCCCCTTCTTCTCGTTGCATGTTCCTGCTGTTCGCATATTTTCTTGTCTTGTCTCTCACCTGTTATTCTTCGAACGTATGTCATGGTCTTCATTATATGCTCTTTGACTGATCTTAGCACGCGTCTGAGCCATCTTTTGTTGAAGAGCATGGATCTGTTCTTGCATAGCTCTCTACGCATTGCGCTGCATTTCTACGCTTCGTTCTTCTATCTCTCGCATCCAAGTCAGAATTTTTTGGAGTATCTCCGTTGGTGGGGTCGATTGATCTGTTTGATCATTAGTGTTTCTGGCTTCATTGTCTCCATTATAGGCAGCGTTAGATCTAGTTCTAGGCATGTTTAGTGTTTTTGGGTGGGTTTCTCGAGCGTTTTCTTTCGGCTTTCAATGAAAACATCAAATGTAAATGAATTTTTCCTCTAAAATCAAAATACCAAGAAAAAATTTATTATTGAGTTATTTATATGGTATAATATTTTAATATATGTAAATAATATTTTTACATTTCAGTTTAATATTATCTTAGTAGATGAAAGTACTAAACTAGTGATAGACTATCAAAATTTGATTGATTGGTTTTTTCGTGTTAAAGTACGTGCAGATGAGAATAAATATAAACTATTTTCTTTTGTAATAAAGAAGTATGAAGCGAATGGGAGATAAAAAGCCAACCTATTAGTAAACATAATAAATTTAAAAAGTGTCTTAATTAATCATTAATTAATCAAAATTAATAATTAATATGTTTAAAAAATAATTAACATATTTATATTTGATTTTAGTATGTGAAATAATTTAATGTATGTATAAGTATACGTGTCAATCAATCACATTTAAATGCATCAAATAATAGACTATAACATTAGAATAGTAAATAGATTGGATAAAATCATTCCTAAAATATTTTTATTCTCATGTAACTTTAATTATATTATTATTGAAGATATATCTTATATATATGTGCAATTCTTAACCTATAACCTATTTTTTATATTAATTGAACTCGTTTGGTAATTTCAACCTACTCATTTTCACACCTCACTAAACAATTTTAGTGGCACATCAATATATCTTCTTTAATGTTAGAATAGCTCTTCAAACTAAAATATTAAGTATACAACTAGGTTTTTGAAAATTAAATTCTCCGGTCTAAACGTCTATAATAAAAATAATGTAAGGTTAATTTAAGACAACTAATGAAAATTGTATTGTGAATATTTATGAGAAATAAATACTTAAAATTTATTATTGAGTTATATCTTGATGGGTTATTTAAGAAAAAATTATATATTTAAGTATAGCAAGTTTCCAGTATGATACTATGACTGTTATAATAGAATTTTCCTTCCAAAATATAAACTACGAAATATCGTGGATCAATTAAACTGTAAACTAATTTGTTTATCCGTATATTAACAGATGAAACATAATAAAACCGAAAGAGCATGTTTGCTAACTGAATTTTGCGCCAGGATTCGTAAGTTGATTTCAGCGTTTATGAATATTTGAATCCCGATTCATATGTCAAATCCAAATTTTTGTAAACATTGAATTTGGGGACCCATAATTACTATGGTATTAAAGATGGTTGAATCAAGGATTCAAATTCGGATGGGGCCTTTGAATTCTGGTTTTTGATGATATCTAGACCTAATACTTAACCCATTCCTTGACACTAGACTGACTCAACATCTTGGTAATAATCGTGGATGTGCTCCGCAGACTTGGCCCCTATCGCAACCTCATCCCCTGTATCTCTCCTTTATAACTCTATTGTTCACAACAAATACAATAGCTGCCTCTTACTAAGTTTTGTGAAAATCTCTACAATTCAGAACAATTGATCAGTCCCTTTGTTTCTTGATAATTCCTACTCTAATTGCTCTACATCTGACAAGCACATGTGATGAACATGCGCATGAGATGAACGTATCCAATTATTTTATATATTTATGATGAACTTTTATTAATTTTTATGTGACGCATAATTTTATTGTAATCATAAGTGGAAAAGATGTGCTACGATGTTGTAAATATTGTAAAAAAATGTTCTCTATTTATGGACAATATAGCAAAATGATAAATTCAACCAAATAATTTAAATCTTGAATCTAAATCTGTATCTGAATCTTAAATTTGATTCCTAAATTCATATATTAAATCTAAACTGGATGTTCAAAGTGTGTATAGTGATATGATGGAACTATAGTCTAATAAAAATAACGACTAAATTAATTATAAATATTTATGTTTTCATCAATGCATGATCAGGACATATATAATTAATTACTTATTCGAACAATTAGACCAGCAGAAAATCACTCATAGTCATATTTAATTGAAACTGACATTACTTAAAAGCAGCATCATTTAGTCTCACAGCTCTTATAGAATAATAATGCCAAACGAAAAAAAATAACAGACAAAAACATAAGTATTAGGAATGGGGACATATGTAATAGAAATAACAGTCAAATATACGAAGTGTTAAAGTAAATCTCGTTTAGGTTGCTTCAACACTGATATTTAAAGGCATAAAAATAAGCTTTAATTAATGTGGCCTTTATTACTCTATTCATAGAAATTTTTGGTATGAAAGATTGTATAATGTAGTAGAGAATTCATTAATTTCATGTTTACCTAGTTTAAGCTTGATGAAGGTCCCCTTCTGATCGCAGCGTCTCACTCACAGTCACAAAGCTAAGAGAAATAACTCCAAAGCATTAAAAGGAGTACTAAACAAACTCTTTTGGTTTCAACTTTAATATACACGTTTCTACTAAATGTTTACACCCAAGCCCTGTTGGCATTTTTTTAGGTTTAATTATATTACTTCTTTTAGGTTCCTTAAATTTTCATTGTGAGATTAGTAAAGTTTTGTGTTAAAAAATCTTATTGAATAGAAATCAAATTAAATTCCTAAACAACATTTCCTAAAGAGAGAAAAACCATATTCGGTAAGTACAATCTTTGCCCTAAATCAAGAGAGCGAATGCTTAGAAATTTTCTCTAATTTATTTTAAATGTCATAATATAGTTTGCGATATATCAATTTTTAATTTGCCTTAAACACATGAGCACCTCATTTTTCATTTTTAATTGACATCTCATTATATTTTGATCTAATTATTTTACATTTGTGCCAAAAATAAAAAATAAAAAATATGTTATAGGCATAGATGGAGGCTCCTAGTAACGCATATAAGATCATTGGAAAAACTATAAAATACACACCTCAAATTTATATTTATTGGCATATTTAACTCTAAAAATTAATTTCTTTCAATTATATTTCTGAATAATGTTTTTGGATAAAAATAACTTTCCGTCTAAAATCCTAATGGTTACCGTTAAGAAGTTAAAACGACGACATTTTAGTTCATAATTTGGTTTCTATTCAAAACCTTCATACAAAAAGTTGAGTTATTTGTTTAATCTTATTTCTATATTCACCAGAACCTCCTCCATTATGTTGAAAACCTTCTCTGTTGCGCCATAAGTTTTACACTTAGGAAGGAACCGAGTCCCGAGTCGGTTAATGTAGAGGTCTAAAATTGATTGGGTCTTCGAATCAACTCATAATCTCTAGTCTCGAGTCCGACCCAGACTCTTTAGCTCACTATGAAAAGCTCACGGCTTCTCCTTATAACTATAGTGTGCATAGTTCATCATGAGCTATTCATTCTCCAACTGTCTAGCCTCACGTTGTCAAAATTATTACCAACTTGAGCATCAGAGTTTATTTGGCTAGACACTAAAAATGTGACAAGTTGATACTCTTACGTTCACTTTTTTATCTTATTTTCAGATTCGTCATCCAATTGTATGAAGACGCGTAGCAACACCTCTGATAGAAGATTTTTAGCATCTATAGTTTTGACACCGTCAATGGAAAACACATTCGTTTTCCAAACTTAAAATTTATCACGCTCTATTATAATGGTGAACACGAGAAACATAGGAAAATTCAGTGCATAATGCACCAATAACATATGCCCCATCATGATAGCTCAGTTATTCGCTGCTCCGTTGACTTTGGCTCGTCACCCTTGACTCCATGAACCTTGGCTCCATTAGCTTAGCTATGTCAATGAGGCTACGTCCACATTGGTTCGTTCACTTTGCTTTAACTTCTTTTCTCCCTAGCTTGAGCAATCCCTTCAAAATCGTGGATCCTGTTAACGATCTAAGCCAAACTCTTTAGCTAGAACCAATAATTCCCTACAGGTAGTACTTCACAAGCCCAACATGCTAGGAAGATTGATGAAGTGGACGATCGAGCATGAAGAATTTGATATTTCATACCAACCTCAGACAATTATCAAGGCTAAGCTCTTGCAGACTTCGTGGTCGAAATGACATTTGTCAACCAACCTCATCCTCCATTGACTTCAGATTTTTGGATATTATATGTACATGGTTCAGCTAACATAAGAGGATCTCTAATGATTTGATATTGAGGATGTTTGAGGTAAATATTATGGATCATTTGCTAGGGTTTGTTTTATGAGCATCCAAAAATGAGTCAGGTTACAAATTTCTAATACTTGTTGAACATAGGATGAAAATGGGGGCAACAAATTTCATATTGTTCAATTATTCGCAACAGTTGATATTTGCAGTAGTTGAGATAGATGAAGTGCAGTTTATAATTTTTGTATTTCTGCACAACAATTTGTTTACCTTTCCAAGGAAGTGATAAAACTCAAGTATTCATACTTATGCAGAAACTACGATCTTTTATCTACATTTTGTGTCTCGCTTCATCTCAAAACAATAGTCCTTAAATGAACTGTTAAAGTATATCTCGTTCAGGTTGCTTCAGAACTGATATTAAAGGCATAAAAACAAGCTTTAATTAATGTGGCCTTTTATTACTCTATTCATAGAAATTTTTGGTATGAAAGATTGTATAATGTAGTAGAGAATTCTTTTATTTCCTGTTTACCTAGTTTGAGCTTGATGAAAGTCCCCTTCTGATCGCAGCGTCTCACTCACCGGTCCCCAAGCTAAAAGAAATAACTCCAAAGCATTAAGGAGTACTAAACAAACTCTTTTGGTTTCAACTTTTAATATAACGTTTCTACTAAAAGTTAACACCCAAGCCCTGCTGGCATTTTTTAGGTTTAATTATATTACTTCTTTTAGTTTCCTTAAATTTTCATTGTGAAATTAGTAAAGTTTTGTGTTAAAAAAATATTATTGAATAGAAATCAAATTAAATTCCCAAACAACATTTCCTAAAGACAGAAAAACGATATTCCGTCAGTACAATATTTGCCGTCTCCTAAAAATCAAGAGAGCGAATGCTTAGAAAATTTCTCTAATTTATTTTAGGGTTTTAGCCTAAAGTAGGAGAAATTATTAAGTCTACGGCCACAATGTGGCCTGTGCCCCACATCCTTTAATTCTGATTTGTTAACTTAGATTTGAACGGCTCTCATCTGTTTAAAATAAAAATCTAAACAAACTTATTATTTTTTTATTTTCTTAAATTAGAATATATCTTAGCTGTTAATTTGTTTAATTTAACAGAAATGATTGACGGCCACATTGTGGCCAGTAGTCTCAATAATTTTTCCTAAAATAGTCCCCTTGAAAAACTAAATGCCTAAAATAGACTATTCCCCTAATTTCCGCTGATCTAAACCTCTTATTCACCATCCACCTACGTTTTCTCCATCTCCAAAAAATCCATCTTGTCGCAACGTGCGTGTGACGCGGAGTGGAAGCTCCATTTTTCTGAAATTCCCGAGCATGGAAGCTCCATTTTTTGTTGCGTTTTACCCGAGCATAGAAGCTCTAAACTTTTTGCTGCTTTGATTTCTCCGTTGTTTTCATTTCTACTATCTTAACATTATTTTGCTGTTTTTTCTCTACAGAACATCGAAGGCTGTGGGGTTTTCACACCGGGGGTGCTCCCAAGAGGAACATCGGAGGCTGTGGGGTTTTCACACCGGGGGTGCTCCCAAGAGGAAAGTCGGGGAAATCATAAACACACTGTCGCAACGTGTGTACGACGCGAAATGACAATTAACAAAATTCATTTTTTTAAGGAAAAAGAAATTTGGAGTCGTCACCAATCATTTTAAGTGTGATTGGTCACCCAATTTTAAGATGAACATTTTTAGTCTACGAAAATTCAAAGTTGGTTCAGGAGTCATTTATGTGTGGGGAATGTATTAGCACCCCACAACACCCATTATAAAATGGTTACCAAATTTAATCAAATGCTATCCATTTTTTTATTTTAAGGCAAACTGTTAAAGAGATTTATTTTTGAATGTCCCATTTGAGGAATTTTGTATCATAGAAATGAACAAAATAAATTACTTTTAATGGGTGGTTCAAAGACCATTGAAAAAAAAATTTCTTTTTTTTGTATTCTCATATCTTTTTAAATCAAAGCATTATTAGAGTTATTCTCGGTATCCTAAGAATAACTCCTCGCCTCAGTAGTTCAAGAAGTTTGGTATCCCAAAAATCTCAAAGTCTATCGTCGGCCGTTTTTTAGTAAAAATTAAATAATAGAAGTAACAAAATCTAAATCTAATTATTAAAATTATAATCCACGCATACATGAACATTAATTATAATAATAAGGGAATAATGCAAGAATCGCATTATAAGGATGGCGATGCAAAAATGCTAAATAAATAAACATGTAAAGGAAATTAATGTTAATAATTACAACAAAATGGAAGTAAAAAAACAGAGATAAGTTATAGGATGTCAAATTATAAAAAAACATAAAATGTTGAGATTATAAAAATGCAAGAATAAAGTAAAAGACTATATTATTTAATAAATGAAAGAAAAAAATTTAAAAAAATTATATATANTCATCCTCATTAATTAAGTTGATGACAAAAACATCTCAATATCCAACTTGTAAAGAAATCATCAAAGCATAAAATTAAAATGTTAAGATTTAAATGAGGAGAAATGATAGGGAATGAACAATCCATTTATGTATATAAAAAATACAAAAGATATCAACTACATTCATATGAAGAAGAGAGATGAACAAAATATATTATGAACAAATATACCAAACAATTAAGCTACCTTGAGAAGAAGAAATGGAAGAAGATGAAGATAATAGAAGTGTAGAACCTCTTCCTCTCTCTAAAATCACCTCTCTTTCCAACCCCTCTCTTTCTCACTCTAAAAAAATGACTTCCCCCTTTTTTTTACTCCCCAAAAGACCTCTCCTTAAGTGAAGACTTCATTCCTATTTATAGGCAAAATTAGGGTTTGCCTTTTTCTACTTTTAGTCTTTTTTTCAATTTTTATTTTTTAGTCCTCTTTTTTCAATTTTTACTTTTTAGTCTTTGGATCACTTTTCTTATTTTAGTATTGGATTAGTTTTCAAATTATACATATAGTCTTGGATTATTAAAAGAGCCAAAATATAAAGCATGTATATTATAATATAATAGTAATAATAATGATATTATTAAATAAATAAATTTAAAAAAAATGATGAAATATAAACCATATATTTTTTTAACATAAATACGTCTATTTTTTTTACTACTTAGTCCACTAATTGTCATTTTTCTTTCCTTCCCTCATTAGTCATTGCTAATCAAATAGCAAAGGGGATGATCATGAAATGATAATTAGTTCAAACAAGTGTCACAAAATGATGAACATAATAAAAAAACTTTGTAGGAAAATTAAAAGTTTCACAACTTAGATATTTGCATAATCTTGTATAGAGGTTTTACTCTCTATTTTATGCATTGTTATGTGTGAGAAAATTAACCTAGGGGATCTTTGCATCAAATGTACACTTTCAACCCATGAAAAGGGTTGATTCACATTTGGTTACCTAAAAACTTTATCGTCATCCTCATTAATTAAGTTGATGACAAAAACATCTCAATATCCAACTTGTAAAGAAATCATCAAAGCATAAAATTAAAATGTTAAGATTTAAATGAGGAGAAATGATAGGGAATGAACAATCCATTTATGTATATAAAAAATACAAAAGATATCAACTACATTCATATGAAGAAGAGAGATGAACAAAATATATTATGAACAAATATACCAAACAATTAAGCTACCTTGAGAAGAAGAAATGGAAGAAGATGAAGATAATAGAAGTGTAGAACCTCTTCCTCTCTCTAAAATCACCTCTCTTTCCAACCCCTCTCTTTCTCACTCTAAAAAAATGACTTCCCCCTTTTTTTTACTCCCCAAAAGACCTCTCCTTAAGTGAAGACTTCATTCCTATTTATAGGCAAAATTAGGGTTTGCCTTTTTCTACTTTTAGTCTTTTTTTCAATTTTTATTTTTTAGTCCTCTTTTTTCAATTTTTACTTTTTAGTCTTTGGATCACTTTTCTTATTTTAGTATTGGATTAGTTTTCAAATTATACATATAGTCTTGGATTATTAAAAGAGCCAAAATATAAAGCATGTATATTTCATGTATTAGGTCGGATAAAATACGGTATCTATAGCTGCCCCCCTTTGATCACGCTTCTGATCTCAGAACGTGTACAAAGACGTAGATAAGTATTTTGATCGGTACAATAATATATGAAATAGGGAATAGAAACCTAAACTAAATAAGGCTCTATGAGATGGAGCGAAATGGACCTGGACAGACACAGGCTTCGACTTCGCTCAATGCGGGTTCGATTTAACTGAGATATTTGAAATGGACCAGGCGCTGACACCGGGCTTCGACCGCGATGAAGTCGGGTTCGATTTAACCGAAGATATCTGAAAAGGAAAACGAAACTGGGTGGATGCAAGATTCGACCTCGACTCAATTCGGGTTCGATTTAACCACATTAATTGAAAAGAAAATGGACCCGGCGCTGACACCGGGCTTCGACCTCGACTCAATTCGGGTTTGATTTAACCACATTAATTGAAAAGGAAATGGACCCGGCACTGACACCGGGCTTCGACCTC
>QANY01002203.1:275272-285672 GCA_003255025.1 Datisca glomerata
TCTATGCCCCACATAGAGAACGGCCAAGGTGCGGCCATTACATGTAAAGGGGATGCGGGTACGTGAATTTTATCCGCATAAATTTGACATTTTATCCGTCAGATTCTAGAGTTAACCAATAATATCCTGCTCTCAAGATTTGTTTGGCCATCATATATCCATTAGCATGAACTCCACAAATTCTTTCATGAATCTCCTCTATGATTTGATTCGCTTCCCTTGCATCAACACATCTTAAGAGCACCCTATCATGGTTTCTTTTGTAGAGTATTTCACCATTCAAGAAGAAACCCATGGACAATCTTCTAATAGTGCTTTATCATTCTCAGAAGCCTTGGATGGATATTCTCCATTCTTTATATACTGTTTGATGTCGTATTACCAAGGTCTCGTGTCTGGCTCTTCTTCAATGCCCATACAGTGAGCAGGAAAATCTCGCCTCTCAATTTTTATGGGTTGAACTTCTTCCTTAAAGTCTGCAGCAAACATGGACGCTAGAGTTGCTAGCGCATCTGCGATTTGATTATTCTCTCTGGGTATATGGTCAAATGAGATCACTTCAAAAGTTCGACTTAACTCAATGACATGTTTTTCATAAGGTATTAGCTTAGAGTCTCTAGCTTCTCATTCTCCGTTCAGTTGTCGTATCACCAATAGCGAATCTCCGTACACTCGAAGCTTCTTTATCTTCATATCACAAGCTGCTTGAATTCCCATGGAACATGCCTCATATTCTGCCACATTATTTGTATAGTCAAAGTATAGTTTTTCCGTGAATGGAAAAAAATCCCTTTAGGTAATATGATGATTGCCCCAATTCCATGTCCTACATCATTAGATGCACCATCATATAGCGTTGTCCACAATTCTGGGTCTGCAGATTCTTCTTCATTTTTGAATATGACTGAAACGCTTTCATCAGGGAAATCAAACTTCATAGGCTCATAATCTTGCATTGGTTGATCTGCAAGATAATCAGCAAGTACGCTTCCTTTTATTGACTTCCTCGTGACATAGACAATATCATATTCTGTGAGTAACATTTGCCATTTAGCAATCCGTCCAGAAAGTGATGGCTTTTCAAAGATATAGTTGATAGGGTCCATCTTTGAAATTAACTAAGTGGTGTGGTATAACATGTATTGTCTAAGCCGATGAGCAACCCAGGCCAATGCACAACACGTTTTCTCCAACATCGAATAATTAGCCTCATAATTTGTGAACCTTTTGCTTAAATAGTATATTGCTTGTTCTTTCCTTCCAGAAGCGTCATGCTGACCAAGTACGCAACCCATGGATTTTTCGGTTACTGTAAGATACAAAATGAGTGGACACCCTGGAGTTGGAGGAACAAGTATGGGTGGATTTTGCAAGTATTGCTTGATCTTCTCAAAAGCAATTTGACAATCATCATTCCATCCTTCTGTATCACTTTTGCGGAGAAGTTTAAAAATAGTTTCACAAGTTGCAGTTAGCTGTGAGATGAAACGGGCTATGTAACTTAAGCTCCCCAAGAAACCTCTAACTTCCTTTTGAGTTTGAGGTGGTGGCATATCAATGATGGCTCGAACCTTATCAGGGTCAACTTTTATTCCTTCCTTGCTCACGACAAAACCAAGTAGTTTCCCTGAAGACGTTGCGAATGTACATTTTGTCGGGTTAAGCTTTAACTGAAACTTTCTCAACCGTCTAAATAGTTTTCGTAGAGTGACCGTATGATCTTCTCCTTGACATGATTTGGCAATCATATCATCAACGTATACTTCGATTTCTTTAT
Organism: Datisca glomerata; assembly: GCA_003255025.1. Taxonomy (NCBI): domain Eukaryota; kingdom Viridiplantae; phylum Streptophyta; class Magnoliopsida; order Cucurbitales; family Datiscaceae; genus Datisca; species Datisca glomerata. The sequence continues at coordinate 277,050 of QANY01002203.1, forward strand.
GCATCATATCATGAAACAATATTACCATTGCTCGCTGGTAAGTTGCCCCTACATTCTTCAGACCAAATGGCATAACCTTATAATAAAATGTACCCCACAAAGTTATAAAAGTTGTCTTTTCACGGTCTTCAGGAGCCATTTTGATTTGGTTATACCCTGAAAAACCATCCATGAAAGAGAAGGTTGAATGTCCCGCAGTATTATCTACTAAGACATTGATATGAGGTAATGGAAAATTATCCTTGGGGCTTGCCCGATTCAAATCTCTATAATAGACGCACACCCTTACTTTCCCATTTTTCTTCAGCACTGGGACTATGTTAGCAACCCATTCAGGATATTTTGCTACTTCTAGAAAACCCGCATCTACTTGCTTTTTAACTTCTTCTTTGATCTGTACCAGCATGTCTGGTTTCATTTTCCTTAACTTTTGTCGCACTGGTTTACTTTCGGGCCTAAGTGGCAAATGATGAACCACGATATCAGTGTCAAGACCTGGCATATCTTGGTAAGACCATGCAAAGACATCAATATACTCTTTGAGTAAGTAAATTAATTCTTGGCGGCCTTGGCTTGTCATTGAAGTGCCGATTTGGACTTCTTTCGTCTCTCCCTCCAATCCCAAATTTATCACCTCCGTTAACTCTTGATATGGTTGAGTTATTTTTTCATCTGACTCTACCATTTTTAACATTTTCGGAGATGGTTCGAAATTATCCTCGTCACTTTCACCTGACTCTACGCTAAGAATGGGATTGTCAAAGTTGTTGCTTATGCTCTTGTTTTCAAAATCACCGTTCTCGAACCTGAATCGGATTATTGGATGAAAAGAAGGTGAAAGAAAAAAAAATAAAAATAAATAAACAATGCATGAGTATGGACAACATTTCAGAAATGGAAAAAGAAGACATAGACGGAAGAAACAAAAAGAAACTGGATATTTATCATCAGCAAAAGGAGACGAAAAAAGTTTTTTAGATTTTCATTCAAAAAGATGACATGAAATAGACGAGAACATAGGCCCATAACAATGAAATTCCTAAGGCATTGGGTATAATCATTAGCATTTTGGCATGAACACATTACTCTTGAAAATTCTCGAGAAGCATTGGTAGTTCGGTGACGTCCCAATTGTTAAGTTCATGATCTGAATCGTATCAAAAAACAAAGTCCTCTGTACTTGAACTTGATGATTTTCTCAGGATTATGGATATTGAAAGCTCGGCGATATCATCTTCAAGGTTGTACTGCTCTACTATAACCGGTTCTTCGAATGAAATTCCTCCACTCCTAAAGGATTTAGAAATATGGGGTATGATTGCCATTCCAACATCGAATTCCCTATTTTCAAGCCTAGCAATCCTTTTTTCTTTCTTTTGAGCTTCCACTCTCCCTCTATCAGCCTTGGTCGGTCTATATCCAAGTCCAAACCTTTGCTCATTTTTGTCCCAGTCAATTAACTTTTTTATGCCTTGATGCTCACTCCCGAGTCTCTTACCTGGCTGGTATCCCCCTTTGATCATCAACCTTGCAACCATCTGAGATGCTTTTGATAGGTTTGGCATTGGAGATGGTTTCCTACTAGCAACAAACGTGGTGTTCGCAATCTCAAATGATCAAAATGAGCACTCCAATGCTTCCTCTGCCGCCTCGACATATGGCATGGTGGCTGGCTTGGATACCAACAAATCTTCTTCCCCATATATACATATGAGTTTATGATCCATTATGAATTTCAGCTTCTGATGTAAGGAAGAAGGTACTGCCCCAGCAGAGTGAATACATGGTAGACCCAAAAGGAAACTGTATGCTGGATTTATGTCCATCACTTGGAAAACAATATTGAATATGCATGGTCCAATTCGGATAGGTATCTTTATGTCTCCGATTACTTCTCTTCGGGTACCGTCGAATGCTCTTACTATCATCATGCTCGGCTGCATATGTGTCGCGTCCACTGGGAGCTTTGCCAGTGTGGATCTTGGCATTACATTTAGAGATGAGCCATTATCAATCAATACTTTTGCAACAATATAATCCTTACATTTTACGGATATATGTAAAGCTCTGGTGTGCTCAGTACCATCGGCCGGGATTTCATCATCTGTGAAAATGATAAAATTCGGTGCGGTATTTCTCACAATTCCACTCAACTTTTCCACCGTAATGTCATGACAGACATATGCTTGATTCAAAACCTTCAATAATGCTTGGCGATGTGGTTCAGAATTCAGAAAAAGTGACAGTAAGGATATGCGAACAGGTAAGCGATTAAGTTGTTCAATCACCTTATACTCGCTTTGCTTGATGAGCTTCAAAAATTCACATACTTCTTCTTCAGACACTGCTCTTTATTTCTCCGTATCTCTTATTATATCTGGGTCTATCACTTGGCCGCCATGCATTTCTCCTTGGAATTCATGACCATTGTCGCCTTCTTTGGCCTTCCCTTTCCTTTGCCTTTCAAACACATCACTTTTATCCGTTTTCAAAATTTCTGACGTGTTGCATCTGCCACTCCTCGTCATCGCACCTACTCCCGAAATATTAGTTTTGGGGAGATCGAGGTCAGACAGATTTAGCTCTTGAGTTTTGTCATTACTGCTTGTAATAACCTCATATCCGTACATCCAGGGTACTGCTCTTGAATCTTTGTAAGCGAACGCACCCGGTATTTGAATGGTGATAGGCATCGGAGCTTAAGACGTAGTTGTACGAGTTGACTTTTCCTCGTAATGTATTGTGAGAGGTTTTGGGATATATGACGACATCTCAACGCTAACTTCAGATGATTCTTTAGTTATCATGAGGACTAAAGAGTCATCTTCTTGGTATTTCCTTTCTCCTTTATGACTTATCGTAAGTATCTTTGCATCCAACAACTTTTACACTTCCTTTTTAAAATTAGCACACTCCTCAATTGTATGCCCCGTCACCTTCTTATGAAACAAACAATCGAAGTCATGCATAGGCTTCCTAGAAACACACTCATCCTCTGAGCGTGTTGGGTAGGTGTACCCTGCTCTAGAAAGAAGATGAAAAAATATTTCCATTGACGTGCTCACATCATCCACGTCCCTCTTTCCATATGAAAAATATTCCTCAATTGCATTCACGGCAGGATTCCCATGATTTGGTAGAGAGTTGGAATTGATATCTGGATTCCCATTTGCCTTTTTGAAATTCAACCATACAGCCTTGATCAGTGCCTGTACTCTACCTTTTAATGTCGTGCAATTCTCAGTCGAATGTCCCACTGCCATAGCATGATACTCACAGCGAGCAGTCGGATCATACCACATTGGGTATGGTGGTTGTAGAGGTTCATAAGGAATTGACACTAATTGATTATTCCGTATCAATTGAGGTAAGAGTTCTGTATATGACATGGGGATTGGATCATATTGGATAAAATGTTGATTATTTCTATTTCCCCTCAGAGGCTGATCAGCCTGACCGATATTTTACTAGTGAGTCGGTCTTCTGAAACCGGGTCTTGGGTTATTTTGAAATGTTGATTGTTGAGAGTGATAATTGTATGAAATTTGCGAGGTATTAGCCACGTATGATGTTGTAGACTTGGGTCCTTCCCCATACTTTGAAAATCCTGATCCCAGGTTCACAGCTTGTGATGGGTACCCGGAATTGATCATCTGCACATCCCCTTCTTTTCGCTTCAATGGAGGCCCCTTTTTTATTGACGATGTATCTGATATAATTTCCAAAATTCTTCCATTCTTTATCCCATACTCAATCCTTTCACCGATCACTATGATGTCAGAGAAGTTGTTTGAAGCGTTTCCAATCATTCTTTCATAGAATGTAGGTCTCAAGGTGTTAATAAACATTCCATCCATCTCCTTGTCTGACAATGGCGGGCGTACCTGAGCAGCTAATTCCCTCCACCTTTGTGCATATTCTTTAAAGCCTTCTGTAGGTTTTTTCTCCATCCTTTGTAAGTCCAAACGATCAGGGGCTATGTCTGTGTTGTACTTATATTGTCTTAAAAAAGCATCTGCTAGATCTTTCCACCTCTGAATATGTTGGTTATCCAATTGGATATACCAACGAGATGCGGCTCCCATCAGGCTATCTTGAAAGAAATGAATCAGCAGCTTATCATCATTTGCACAAGCAGCCATTTTTCTGCAATACATAATAAGGTGACTTCTGGGGCACGTACTACCATCATATTTTTCAAACTCAGGTAGTTTGAATTTATGTGGGATGTTCACATCAGGGACCAAACATAATTGGGTGGCATCAATGGTACCGTATACATCAGAACCTTCAATAGCACGTAATCTCTCCTCCAGAAAGTCCAATTTATCTTTCGATCGTGGGTCATCACTTGGCTTGGTAATAGGCTTATGTATCTTTAGGTCATCAACATCGGTTATGATGATTGGCTCGTTAACAAGTTCGCCTTGTGGAGTGAAAGTCTGGTTGTGACCACATGCCATCGCGGATGGGTTGTACCCAGTTTTTCCTGTCTGCATTGTTTCCTGGACATTTGGAAATGGATGATGCTGGATATTTATTGGTGGTGAAGCGTGCTGAAACTGGTCAACCTGATGACGTTGATATGTTGGAGTGAACCCAGGAGGGTAAAGTGGAGTATCGTTTGGCAGTTGATTTTGTGATGATTGAGCTCCTTGCGGATTTTCAAAACAGGCCTTTCCCTTACTTGCGGCCAGGAGTTCGAGGACTTTAGCCATTTGCTCTTTTAGCTCCCTAATCTCTTCCTTCATTTCCTCTCGTGATTGCTCTCTTTCCTGCTCGTCCATGACCCTAACTTGAGCTCGAGTTCGATAGGGATGTCGAAGTTGTCGGGCTATCTTTGAAAAATTTCTTTAAAATAAAAATAAAGCAATGAGATGTAGATTTTTGCTAATAAAAAGAAGAAATAACGAGAGTCAACTTATGCATGAGAAATGATACTGCGCGAAGTGAAAGTTCTAGAGTAATCAATTTCATTCAATTAGTAAAGCCATCCACTATATTTGAGTATGTAGAAGTCAATTACATTACTTCATAACATGAGTTCATATAAAACGACCAAAATGACCTAAATCCCGGTTGACCTCTTCCAAAAATTTAGACAAGTTCTCCCCATTAGGATGGATGGGCAAGAGATTTTTCTTCAAAAATGAAGCTTGTTCCGCCAAATTGCTCGCTCTCACAGCCATGCCTTTAAGCCATTCCACAACCTGCTCAGATTGTCGTCGAATTGAGTTGTACTCTTGTTGTAGCAACTGATAATCATATCTTAGTATATCAACATTAGCGTCATTGTTTCTTGCCAACCTTTCTGCCACGTTCTGATAAGCTCTAACTTGGTGCTCAAGGCTTGCGATGACTTTCAATAATTCTTCAGAATCATTTATTGACTCAGTCTTTTTAACTTTCTGATTCTCTAAATCAACTTGCAAATTATCAACGATTCGTTTTAAGGCGTCATATTGCTCTTCTAACTCGATGATGTACGCATTTTTCTTATCAACAGTTCCTTTCACCTCTTCTAGAATTTCTCGTACGAGTTTATTTTCCCTCTCTAACTTCACGATTTGATCCTCTTGTTCGTAGATTACCCATCGCAAGTTCTTATTGTCTTCCGCCATCTTTCTAATTTTGTTGCCCAATTGGGGAGTGTTAGTTCCCAACTCTGAGTTTTTCCGCTTTAGATACGCCTGATCCTCAACCTTATTTCTTAACTCTTTGAGTCGTTCTTCAGCTTCGATTCTGTGCTTCTCAGACAAATTCGCCTCGACTGCTAGTCGTCTGTTTTCTTTCAAAAGGGCTAGAACTTTTTTACGCTCCTCATATAACTCATCTAGCTCCTCTTTTTAGCAATCCTTTGATGAACTTCTAGTGATTTGGCTGATGGTACATCCTCAATTGGTGAGGCAATAATTATTTTGTTTCTACTCTCAAGCCATGATTTATACTCCTTTGTGCAGTTCATGCGATTCTTTTCATTTCGCATCCTTCTTGTTATTTTCCAAGCTCCAATCAGCTGCTGTAGTTTTAGTTCAATTTCTTGAGAATCGTAACTAACCTCAATATCCTTCAATGCATGTGTGGTGGGGACAAACTGTCTCATGTATAATTGACGGAGTGCCATTAGCGGAGCATAACTAGTACAACCCCATGGTCCTGGGAGCGGAACCCATTGAAAATCACCACATCTGTAGATCATTGGTGTTAACGGCATCCAATGGGACTTTCAAATAACATTCTCATCTTTCAACTTGGATAGGTATGAGAGCCAAGCCCCTTTTTTGGGAAACTGCGGATTCCATTTGGCCATTCTAAATTCTGAAATAGGCATCCTCGTCTTCACCCATGGACTTGAGAACTTAACTTGAGGACACTTGAAATCTAGCGGACATCTTAGATGGCTGAGAATCCAAATACACAAAAGAGTTGAGGAGCCGATGAACTTCCCTTTTCCAGACACCCGGATGTGATTCAAAGAACGGATAGTCTCAACGAGAATTGAGATAACAGGGTTAACCCCATGTTTGACTTGAAGGAACATTTTTATCACTTTATCATCCATATAACCTTGGATCTTTGGAAATAACACGGCGCCATAAATACACAGAGCATAAAGAGTCATGCCTTTATCCTTCTTCAAGAAATTCTGGGTGAGATCTAAAAGGTAATCTAACGGCACACACTCATTTCCCCCTTTAATTTTCAAACTTTTCTCAATCTCAGAAGCATGGACAGTACCCAAGAGCTTAGACAAAGCTCTCTTCAACTTGAGCTTTTTGTCATAGTTATAAACTTTGTTGGCATTTTGCAACGGGACATTCAGTAGTGCTTGATATCCTTCAATTGTGGGAGTACGATCAATTATTCCAAAGGTGAAACATCTATAATGAGGGTCCTAGAAATGTATTAAATCTTCAAGGACGGGAATGTTGACTACAATGTACAATAGATAAGCTATGTGACCATATTTTCTGACAAACAAACTTTTCTGCTCTGATGAAAAATCCTCCCATATCTTCTTCAACCTCTCCAAGTCAATGCGTGGGAACTCTGTCTTAGTGATTGATGGTAGAAGAACAACGTCTTCCTTTTTCAGACAATCTCCTTTATGTTTCTGCGATTCCTCTGACCATTGGGCTACCGTACTTGATCTTCTATCACACTCGAAGTGGGAGTCATGGTCTCTAAAATATGAATGAATTGATTACTTCTTTACAATCCCATCACGCAGCACGATGCATGTATGCAAAACACAAAGATGAAGTTAGAAGTGAAACAATGACGAGAAGACATGTTTAAGTGACACAAGACATATATACATGCACAAAATTGATCATGATTTTAGCAGAAATCTAACGTTGGTCATGATGTGGGCTCTAAAAACATAATACATGTGTGGTTGAGATCTAAAAATATTTTAATAGGCTCCCAGGTTGTCCACACTGTTATCTGAATAGAGTAACAGGGCCCCCCAAACGGTATCCCGAAAGGGTCGACCTGAGTGAGAACTTTCATGAGCCTGCACGGGAACCTCAATTCCACGAAGGCATTCCACTACTCATTCTCGCTAATCCTAAAGGGAAACCCCTGGTATAAGGCTAGTGTGTATGTGTGAAAGTAAAAATTATGTAAAAAAATATACTTCGTAAAAAAACTTATGTACGACTACAGTTACGAAAAAAATTAATAAATCATATAAACGAAGCAAGAACCAATACAAAAGGATAACATAGGATGAAATTTTGGCTTGACTCTCTATTGATCTAAAGATGGTTAGACCAATTGTTAAGCTCCCCAGTGGAGTCGCCAAGCTATCGCAACGTGCGTGCGACGTGGAGTGGCGATTAAAATAATTCATTTTTTAAGGAAAAAGAAATTTGGAGTCGCCACCAATCATTTTAGGGTGTGAGTGGTCACCCAATTTTAAGATGAAAATTTTTAGTCTACGAAAACTCAAAATTGGTTCAGGAGTCATTTGTGTGTGGGGAAGGTATTAGCACCCCACAACACCCATTATAAAATGGTTACCAAATTTAATCAAATGCTATCCATTTTTTTATTTTAAGGAAAAAGTTAAAGAGATTTATTTTTGAATGTCCCATTTGAGGAATTTTGTATCATAGAAATGAACAAAATAAATTGCTTTTAATGGGTGGTTCAAAGACCATTGAAAAAAATTTTCTTTTTTTTTGTATTCTCATATCTTTTTAAATCAAAGCATTATTAGAGTTATTCTCGGTATCCCAAGAATAACTCATCGCCTCAGTAGTTCAAGAAGTTTGGTATCCCAAAAATCTCAAAGTTCATCGTCGGCCTTTTTTTAGTGAAAATTAAATAATAGAAGTAACAAAATCTAAATCTAATTATTAAAATTATAATCCACGCATACATGAACATTAATTATAATAATAAGGGGATAATGTGAGAATCGCATTATAAGCATGGCGATGCAAAAATGCTAAATAAATAAACATGTAAAGGAAATTAATGTTAATAATTACAACAAAATGGAAGTACAAGAATAGAGATAAGTTATAGGATGTCAAATTATAGAAAACATAAAATGTTGAGATTATAAAAATGTAAGAATAAAGTAAAAGACTATATTATGTAATAAATGAAA